>CAUYTI010051310.1:0-22394 GCA_963575145.1 Galago senegalensis
GGTTGAATAGTTTTAAGTAAAAACACAAAAACAGAACAAAACACTCTTCCTCATTTGCTCCCAGATGTACTTTCTTCTTTAGTCCAGACACGGGGTCCATGTTTTCTCACCCAGAATCCTCAGCTCCTCAAACCCTGTCCCGGTTGCCATGTCTACCCCCAAACTCCAATGTCTGGGTCAGGGGTCCTCAAACTTTTTAAACAGGGGGCCAGTTCACTGTCCCTCAGACCGTTGGAGCGCCGGACTGAGGGCCCAGGGACAAGTCTGCTGCTAAGCAGGACAGGCAGCGGCGGGCGGGATAAATGTCCTAGGCGGGCTGCGTGTGGCCCGCAGGCCGTAGTTTGAGGACGCCTGGAGGGTTCAAGCCCTCTGCTTTCCCTCCTGCCTCTTCACTCAGGGAAAACACCAACACCAGGTGCCTTGACACCACCCTGCCTCGCAGCTGCCACCGGCCCTCAGTGCAGCCCTCAGTCCCCTGCCCTCCCTCAGATTCACCTTTCGGTCACCCTCTCCTGCGACCTCCCTCCTCACCTGCGCCTGCTCTTTCCTGGGTCCCGAGGCAACACCCTGTTGCTCAGCTTTCCTGGGTCCTTCCCCCCTTTAGAGACCGTTCTCAGGGGCTGACTCTGCAGCTGGACTCTAACACCAAAGTGTATTCTGGAAGTTCTGGGGGCGAAGAACGTCATGGCCTGTGGGAAGCGAGCTGGTTCTGCAGCCCCGGTGCTGGGCCCGGCTCAGCTCCACCCACCGCTTCCGCTGGCAGGGCAACCCCGCTGCCCTGCGTGTCCTGTGTCAGAAAGGACTCCTAAGTGTGTCCGTGTTGTGTGGTCTAAATGATCCGGTCAGAAACGGGTGTGGAATTGCCCTGTACTCAATAAGCACTAGGAAATGCCGCTTCTAAGGTGTTACTACTGTCTGGGAGCCCTTCACCGTGGGAGAGTGGCCTAAGCACAGGCACAGGTCAGGCTGGGCTCAAATCTACAATTTATTAGAGGCATGATTTGGGGCATATTATTAACCCAAACTCCGCCTGTTGGACCATGTGTCAGAAGGGGCTAATCCTGGCAGTTCTTGGGTTATGAAAGAGATGGGTTCTGTAGGTTTGTTCTTAAGTTGAATTTGTATGTAAGTTGGAACAGGTACCTATTCCCTGTAATAGCTTCTTGTTCATAAGTGTGAGTGGGATGTTTGTAACTCAGGACTGCCTGCACTACCTATTTTATATCACGGAGTTATCACACAAAGTAAATAAGATGAATGGGATGAAGTACTTTGCACCATGGCCAGCACAGAGCAAGCAGGAAGTCCCCGATTTTCAGTTGCCACTTTTTAGACCCTGTGGTTACTGATATTAGATTGTAGTTCAAAGTTAACATCCAGGACTCTACTTTCCCCTATAAATTGGAACTTAGCTCTACAAGAGCATAGAAGTGGCAGTGTAGGCTTTTCCATCAGCATCTATGAACTCCTGCAACTCGAAAAATTATCGTACAGAAAAAAAAACAGTGAATAAAATGGTTACAATTGAAGAAATAAAGAATAATGAGGTACAGACAGGCCAATATTTTGAAAAAATATCCATGAATTTCAGAGGTTTGGCTTGACCCCTTTTGAGCAGTAAGACCAAAGTACTTAGCGGAAGAACCAGAGATCTAAAGTATCTCCATTTTATACAACATATCCTCCACTGGGCTTTGCTCCACGGTGAAATTTCCAGGCTGTTATTTTAGCACAGTGTCAATATATACTAGATAAATTAGTTTTGCTGGTTATTTTTACATTTGTAACATTTGATTGATATATTATCATCCCATGTTTATACCCAACAGTCGGAATATTTCTAAGTCATTATCTAAAGTATGCTATCTTCCTAACATCATGAGATGTGATCGATTCAACTGGTTTAGTGAGAAAGTCATCTTCTGGGTTAAGAATGTTCTCTTCTGTCCACAATTTGCTAATAGATTTTATTATGAATGGGCATTAAACTTTACCAGATATCGACCAGCTTCTGAAGGTGATGGTCTCGCTTTAAATCTGTGCTGTCCAACAGAACTTCCCATGATGATGGAAATATTCTATAGCCACACTGCCGTATAGGGTAACCGTGAGCCACGTGTGGCTATGAAACACTTGAAATATCACCAATTCAACTGAGGAACTAAATTTTATGTTGTATGTAGTTTTAATTAATTTAAACAATAGCCACATGTGGCTTCTGGCAGTTGTGTTGAACAGCTCAGCTCTACCAGATCAGCAGCAGAAGACGCATTTTAGATGGAGTTCATCACAGTTTTCATTAAAGTCTCCGAAAAGAAAACCACGGAAGCAACCATCTGATTATTCACTGCAGAATCTGAGAGGTGGGGAATGACAACATATTTGTAATAATATGAGTCATACCATCATAGCTTCAGTTTAAAATTTGCTCCTATTCTTGGATTTTGTCTATAGGGAAATTCTGCCATTCTTTTCTGGGGGGGGGGGGAATGACTTAACCAAATCTATTTTTTCCAAATAAATCTGAGAGCTAACTCCACCTTCTGATAGTATTAGGTTGTAAGCTCCACAAAGATGTGGAGTGTTTTTTCGTCTCTATTACTCGGCATAGTGATGGTACATGAAAAGTCATTAAATGTTTGTTGAAAGCCTGGTCTGGTGGCTCATGCCTGTAATCTTCGCACTCTGGGAGGTTGAGGCAGGTGGAATGTTTGAGCTTAGCCTGATCAAGAAAGACCCTCTCTCTCAAAAAAAAAAAAAAAAAAAAGCAGCCACCAGTAGTCCCAGCTACTCAGGAGGCTGAAGTAAGAGGATCACTTGAGTTCAAGAGTTTGAGGTTGCTGTGAGCTATGATGCCATAGCACTCTATCCAAGGTGACAAAGTGAGACTCTATCTCAAAAAAATGAAAGTGTGTTGAATTACATTCTAAATGAATGTATACAATATAACCTAAAGCTTTCTAAAATACACAAAAATCTCTGAGCCCAACAACACATTAGTAACATCCCATTTATATTACTCTAAGACAGGACACTGGGGAATATGAACAGCCCAGTGATCCCTGGCAGGGAGTGGAGAACACAGGATTCAAGCTCTGTCCACAAAGGACACTGCCATGTGCATCAAAGCCTGTCTGGAAGCAGCCAGACTGGGAACGAGGTCTATTTACTCCCTGCTGACACTACAAACAGGCCTGTATCTAAGGGGTGGAATTCAGCTCAGTTTAACTGAAGGCCTTAGTCTTAATTCACAGTTAGAAAGGCTTTTTACCACTGATTTAAGCCAACATCCTCTTCCCCAAAGGATTTCTCTTCACAATATGCTTAAAGGGGAGTACTATGGTCCGAATTGTGTCCCTCCACATGGTATCAAGAGGGGGGTGTTTAGGTGACAAGTCAGGAGGGCTTCCTGCCTGTGAATGGGGTCAATGACCTTTGCCAGAGGTGTTACAGGCAATCGGCTCCTTCCTCCCTTCTGCCTTCCCCCATGTGAGGACACAGGGACTACTCCCTATCTTAGAAGCAGAGAGCAAGTGCTCACAGATGCTGAATCTGCTGGAGCCTTGATCTTAGACTTCCCAGCCTCCAGAACTGGGAGAAACAAATTTCTGTTGTTTAAAAATTACCCTGTCTGCGGTATCTTGTTACAGCAGCAGGCACAGACTAAGGTTTTCTTTGAGTGTTTCCCCAGTGACTGAGAAATCACAGCCACATGTTAGATTTCAGAACTCCTCTCATTATAAATGGCTTCCTTATCTTAAGCAGAAATGGGCCTCCTTGTTAATCCCAGCGTTTGGTCCTGTTTTTCCCCAAAGGAACAAACAAGCACTCTCATCTCCATCCCTTTTCCCCTCCAGTATTTGAGGACAGCAGTCTTGTCCCTGTTTTCTTCCTTCCCAGGTGAGGCAGCCTGGGTTCCAGATCCTAGGCCTTACCCTCCCTTGTCCCACACCAGCATCACTTTCCCAATTCCACATTGTCATCAGTTTGCTAAAATTCTGTCAATTATACCCCCTCAACACTTCTTGAGTAAGTTTTTAGTGCTCCATCACTCCTGCCAACAGACGTGTATCTTACATTCTTAAATTATACATTAACTGTTACACGTTATACTTCAAATGCAATCTAACCAATGACTTCAATGTGATTTCAAAGGAACCTGGAAACATTGGGAAACGGAATAATAGAACGGGACACATTATTTTATGAGGAGCCTTATCAGAAAAGAGGTTAACCCAGATAAGATTATGAGCTTTAGAAAAACCCCTCTTTAGCATCAAACTTAAGAGGAAAGTGGTGAGGAAAGAAAAAACTTTTTCAATGTATAACCAAAAGAATTTGTAACTAACACAACCCACCCAACTCTCTCATGCTAGAAAACTTTCGTCTTTATCACATGTGGGTCTTACAAAATCCCAAAGTAATTTAGTGCTTTCTCTGTCAATTTCTGGAGTTGGCTAGGACTTCTTGCTTTGTTTTGGCAACACTAATTACAAATATTCACTTAAATTTTTAGGCTTACAGTATTTCCGGAACAGGAATTTAAAAAAAAAAAATTAAAAAAAAATCTATCTATTATCCTGGTTTTTTTTTTTTTTTTCATTTTTCTTTTGGCCAGGGCTGGGCTTGAACCCACCGCCTCTACCATGTGGGGCCAGTGCTCTACCCCTTTGAGCCACAGGCACCACCCAAGAAACAGGAATATTATCACTAACGAGTCGCTTAAGATTGCATCTCTATCAGTTTTAAAGCAGATGTCAAAGTCATTGCTGACAATCAGTCTACAAAATTTTTCTAACTTTAAATTCAAGGAATTTATTTAAATGAATAAAACTTACATAATATGTAGTGAGCATATAAAAAAAAAGATTTGGAGTTTGAGGCAAGTTAAATCCTGTATTTGCCAAATGCTGAGAGTCTAGGAGGAAGGAATACAGTCAGGAAGAATAGGACTCTTTGGTATAAGAGTGGAGAAGAAAGAATGACAAACTGAGAAATAATTTGTAACAAAGAGATATGGTTCAAGTGATTTCTCCTATTAGCTATAACCTAGGGGGAGTCTTTAAGGCCACTAGTTCTAAATACCTATAGATGAGTCTGTATCACAGTACCCTAAAGTACTTTTGTAAAAAAATCAACAAAAATAAATAAGATGGGACTGAATGTTGACGTCAATTTAGGAGAGAACTGCTATCTTTATAATACCAATTTTTTTTTTTTGAGACAGAGTCTTACTGTATCGTCCTCAATAGAGTGCTGTAATGTCACAGCTCACAGCAACCTCAAACTCCTGGGCTTAAGCCAATCTCTTGCCTCAACCTTCTAAGTAGCTGGGTCTATAGGAACCCACCACAATGCCTGGCTATTTTTTGTTGTTGTCATTGTTGTTTAGCAGGCCCAAGCTGGGTTCAAACCTGCCAGCCTTGATGTATGTGCCTGGCACAGTAACCACTGTGCTATGGGCGCCAAGCCTAATACCAAATTTTTTAATCTATAAAAATGGCATACTTTTTCATTTATTTAGTTCTTAATTTGTATCAAAAATATTTTGGGTATTTCAGTGCAGAAATTCACACTTCCCTTTAAATTTCCTAGCTTTTTAATGCTTTGATGTTACTTTAAATCAGGGGTCCTCAAACTTTTTAAACAGGGGGCCAGTTCACTGTCTCTCAGACTGTTGGAGGGCTGGACTGTGGGCCCAGGGACGAGTCGGCTGCTAAGCAAGACAGGCAGTGGCAGCAAAAACACCCAGTGGGCCGGATAAACGTCCTAGGCTGGCTGCATGTGGTCCGTGGGCCATAGTTTGAGGACACCTGCTTTAAATGGTATAATTTCATAAATTACACTTTCTATTTGGTATTATAGAAATGTAAGGAACTTTGAATGCTGAATTTTAAGCAGCTTCTTTCCTCTCTCCCTTCCTTCCTTTGTTGCTTCCTTTTTCTTGTTTTTGCTAAATTCACCTACCCATGCTAATAGTTCATAAATTCTATGCACATAACTATGTCACTTGCAAACAATGACTATTTTATTTCTTCCTTCCAATCTTTATGCCTTTCATTTCTTTTTTTTTTTTTTTTTGAGAAAGAGCCTCAAGCTGTCCCCCTGGGTAGAGTGCCGTGGCATTACAGCTCACAGCAACCTCCAACTCCTGGGCTCAAGTGAGTCTCCTGCCTCCGCCTCCCAAGTAGCTGGGACCACAGGCGCCCGCCACAACGCCCGGCTATTTATTTTTTTTTGGTTGCAGCCATCATTGTTGTTTGGCGGGTCCGGGCTGGGGATTCGAACCCGCCACCTTAGGTGTACGTGGCTGGCGCCTTAGCTGGTTGAGCTATAGGCGCCGAGCCTACAGTTTGATGTCTTGACTGATGCATAGTTGTATAGTTGCCGCCCTAACCAAGGTTTTGAAGAGTTCATCACATCCCCCCCAGTCCAACCAGCTATGTGACATTTGTTGACAAAGCCTATGCCGTTTTGTCCCTGGAATGTTCTTTTCCAGAATGACATATGCATAGATTCATATAGAATGTGGCATTTTGGGTCTGGCTTTGTTCCTTTAGGCTCGTGCTTTGGAAGCCCACCTGAGCTGATGCAGGTCTCAGCAGCCTGTCCTGTTTTGTTGCTGAGTAGAGTATATTCTGTTGCATGGGTTAAGCAGTTTATCCCTTCACAGCTGAAAGACTTTTTCCTCCACACCATTTGCTGTAAAGACCGTTCTCCCCCCTGACTTGTCTTGTCACTCTTATATAAAATCAATTGTTAATAAACACAAGGGGTGATTCCTAGATGTTCAGGTCTGTTGAGCTGCTTGGTGGGTCCGCCTGGCCCCTGTTTATTACTCTAGGCTTGTAACACGTTTTGAAATTCAAAAGTCTCCATCTTCCTAATTTTTAATGCCGTTTTTTTCCTTTCTTAAATGAAATGTATATGCATTATTTCGGTTTCCCTGTATTTTATGGTTTTAGCAGTAGAAACATAATCTCTGACTTTGGCCTGGATGGTTACCATCTCTGGGGCTGATCTTTCACACCCAGAATTTGAAGATTCCTTCTGGATCCTTCCTCTGCAGCCTCAGGGTCTTTTAGCCCCCTCCCCTCTTTTTAAACAACTCTTCTAAGGTGAATCACCTTCGATTTAATCCCTGTAAAACTGCATTTGCACGACAGTCGTCCTCACCTCATTCTTGCACTCCCTGGCTCTTCTCAGATGGGGCTTTCGGTACTGTTCCCCGATTCTATTGGCAAAATAGCTAAACTTCAAAGCTGGGCTTCTCCTCTATGCCTTTCTCTCCGTCATCCAAGCCCTAGTCTCACACACCAGTGATTCCAATTCATTTAACACAAATGCTTCTCAGATACACCTGCTCCCTTCTATTGTAAATGACACTGAAATGAAATTTCTAGAAGGTTCGCCTGCTTCCATCCTGCCCTTCTCCACTCTGTTAGACGCACAGCACCCGAGTAACACTTCACATTTTGAATTGGCCCACTTCTTCTCATCCTCGATGTTAATACTTTTCCATAGCTTTGTTCTGATTAGTAGAAACGCAAGACCCTTAGCTTGGTACCAAGACCTTTAGCTGGATATCAAGCCTTATAAATCTGTTTCTAATTACATTGCCCCTTCTAGGCTATTAGCTTCTTGAGGTCATGACTTATATTATGTTTTAATTTATTTTTGTATCCTCAATGCCTAGTGTAATTATTGGCACAAAGTAAGCACTAGTTAGTATTGCCTAAGCTGCAAATCTTCTATTTTCAAAAAAAATTTTACCAATATGCAAGTATGATTAATTCATTTATCAGGATCAATGCGTTCTACTTTTAATCTAATTATCTTTGTCCTTATGTATGTTTTGCTCTATAATAATAAAGCTCTGAGCTGCCCTAAGACAAAAAGAGAATCTCTAGGTTGCTGTATTTTCTCGGGAGTGGTTGGAACCTTCCTTTATATCTACATGACTTTGAACAAACATTCTATAATTAAATGGGAAAAGAAGATGAGGAAATATGCAACTATAAGTTCCTTTTGATATTGCACAGATTTCCTCCTGTGTCATTCATTTTCATAATGCCATTTGATGTATTTTATGTGGAAATGTTTTCCTCATGGGGGTGACATGAGTAATAATCTATTTTAAAAATGAAAAAGGCAAAAATGGTAGCTATCTGACACACTTGAGAGGTAAATCCCTCGTCATGTTCTGCTGTCTCCTTTCTCTTAAATTATACTGTTAATTCTCCAATTTAAAAACCCGTCATCTGTTAGAGAACAGTGTGAGAAAAATACTACAGTGCCCCCCAAACGTACCTTAGCCATCACTAAGAGTATACATTTACAACTCGACACCAGAATGCTTAAATAAATGTCTGCTCACAGGCATTCACAAATATTTTCTATTTTTAATATTTTCTGAAGATAAAATAATCTGAAGACTTATTTTCTGTTTTATTATTAAAGAAAAAAGTAAAGACTTGTTTAGTTCAGTTTGAGAGTAGTTTTCTTTTCTCAGCATCTGTGGACGTCTTGACCTTCACCTGGTGTCTGCAGGCGGCCTGGGCACGACTTTCCAATTTACAGTTTCCCCTGGAGCCTGGGAGACGAGCGGGACAAGGAGAAGAGGGGACGTTCGGGTAGGTCGATCTCTCTGAGTGGTCAAAGGGCTCTCAGTAGGCTCCAAGGCAGGAATGCACCAACTGCCAATGTTGGGTCAAGAATTTTAAAATCAAATCACAGGGAATGGAAGGAAGGGCGGAGTCTTCAGCTGCATAGATGAGTTGATTCACCACGAGAACCAAACCCAGAAAGCTAAGAGAACAAGGGCCCTAATGAAGCCATAAGTTTTTCTTTCCTTTTAGCCTATGTTTTTCCTGAATTTGTTGACTTCTCTTACTTTTTATCTTTTTGAATCATACTCTCTAAAATATTCTGTAAGTAAAAAAATTATTTTCAGGAAGAAAAACGCTGCACAGGGAACTAGAGGCCCTGAATTCTCATTGTGTGATTAATATTAAGGCAGTAACTGGTTCCGTGATGGGGCGGTCTGTGCCTCTCTCTCATTCTGGTTCTGACCCGTACCTGTGACTATTATAGCTACACACATGTACCCACGTGTACACGCACACACATGCCGTGTGTGTAGATGTGTGTACTGTCCATGGCTAGCACACCTACCTCCATATCCATATGTAACATGCACTCATATACACATGTGCATACACGGACACATATACACACAGGTACACGTGTGTGTACACATTTGTGCATATACACATGAAATATTTGTACACTCACACGTCTGCCATAAACATTCATTTGGGATTTTAGTCTTGGCGGCATTATCATCAGCAATTCTGGAAGTGGGCACATTGATCTCTTTCCACCAAGGAAGAGCTTAGTAAAGCTATTCGTCAGAAAGTAGAAGTTAGGGTTAGATGCTTAGCAGGGCCCTTGTGAAGGATTTTATGTTATCTATTAAAGGTATGAGGAGGTGGTTTGATAGAGGGAGGGTAAACAGAGGGACCACACCTATGGAGCATATTGCAAGGGTACAAGTCAAATCTGTCAAGTATAGAACATAGATGTCTTAGCACAATAGTTAAGTAAATGAGGTGAAAGCTATATTAATCAGTTTGATGTAAACACTCCAAATTGTATAAAAATCAACACATCGTACCCCACAAATGCATAAACGTATTCATGATCTATGTGTATATGACTTAATAAAAGGAAAAAAAATATTTACAATGAAGGCATTAAAAAAAAAAAAGGGTATGAGATTCTATCATCTGAGTGCCCCTAAAGCTGCAGCTGTTATGATTCTGCCTCTCGTGAAGGCAGAATTTGGAGATTCCAACGTGCGTGAGGGAAGCTGCCCCAGAACCAAGTCCAACAGAGGGACCACGGGGGCTCACACCGCGACCTGGAGAATGGAGTCAACTAACAGGACAGAAACAATATGAAAATCAGCTTTTCAGGACCACACAAGCTGTGGGATGGGTGGCGTTTCAGACTATCCAGCCGCAGGCCTGGAAACCAGAGGAGTATAGAGAAGAGAACGCGGCTGTTGGCCACTTGCCTGATGCCTGCACCTGCTAGTTCTTCAGAGAGGCCACTCTGCCCTGACAGGGTCCCGTCCTCCTCCACAGGTCAAGTGGCATCTCTGTCAGTCTCCCCCGGACTGCGCCTGGGGACAACCCCTTCACTCTACTTTGGATCAACTCTTGGGTTTAACTCCTCAGCCCTTCCACCCTCCTGCGTTCTACCAGAGCTTTAGGTGGCTGTCACCTGCTCTGCCCTGGGTCTCTGTCCTCAGACCCGCGCCCTCTGACACTCTGGACCTGCATCCACATCTCGATCCTCTACTCTGAGCTCTCCAAGACCGGGTAGACAGTGACTATGACTTACTTCTATTGTGTAAACAGAGAATCTGGTGTTGACAGAAGTCACCTGCGAATCTTCACCGTGGGCCTCCCGAGTCCCAGCCCAGGACAGTCCACGTGGGGCCAGGTTGTGGCCTGTTGTGGCCCTGAGAGGGAAGTTCTTGGCCATCACAGCCTTTCCCTGGACCACTACAGAATGTAATCCAGGGTCATTCTAGCCACACGACGTTTTAACGTCTGAATTCTAGATACTTTATCTGGCTGTGAAACTCAGACTCGGCCAGCATTATCCATTTTATTTTCATTCACTACACATTTATTTTGGCAAGACGGAGCAAGGGCGTGAAACAACAGAAGTGAAGGTGGAGACGATGACCACTGGACACGTATTTGCGGGCCTGAGGGCACAGGGGTGTTATCATGAATTGTGGGACAGCTGAGAATTCTATAAAGGCCCGTGGATGAAATGGTAAACTTCAAATACATGCTTTATTTGTCTTTTGGCTTCCTAAGAGCCTTGTTATACTAATATTTAATTTCTCTATGAAGATATAGTGGTATGTGTATTGAGTGCAATTACAACGTAACTTACTAAAAATACTGACATTGGCATTGATAATGCTGAGATGGTGATCTAGAGTTCTTAGCACCCGCGTCCTTGCTGCGTCTTCCAAGACGTCTCTCAACTTCTCTCACTTACCACACAGTACAGGAGCTGCCTTCGTCCTGGTGTCAGCTATTAACACATTAACACTGATTAGCCTCTGTCACTCTTGAGTTGCTTAATAATCTTATTAAAAGTTTCAACTTGAAAATAAGCAGAAAGAATGGCTAAGTGCTCTTTCAAAGTCACAGGGAAGTGCTGTCAGGCCTCCCCGAGGTCTGGTGGATTCTATCATTTCGCATATTACCCAGCACTCACTGTTGTGCAGAATCTGTGAAAACAGATGTTAATTTGAAGACTGTGTTTTTTTTTGGTCTGAGAAAGATGCAAAAATGTTGCTGTTTGGTAGAAAAGATAAGCCCAAAGTTTATTTTTTGTGTCCATTAGCAATGTTCTGTCTCAGGGTTGATGATTACAAACGGTCAAAAATTCTTGACACAGGGAGGCGCGTGTGACTCAAAGGAGTAGGGTGCCGGCCCCATATGACAGAGGTGGTGGGTTCAAACACAGCCCCGGCCAAAAACTGCAAAAAAAAAATTCTTGACACAGCTCCCACTGAAAACTCGGTCCTGTATCCTTTCTCCTTGATCCTGGGTTGTCTCTGTGACTTCTGTGACCAACGGAATGCTGTGACAGTGACCTGTGCCAGGCATTAGGCATTCGGAGAATGAGTATTTCCCCTTGCTGTCTCTGGCAACACCTGCGCAGGTGACCCAGGTGTTCTGCTTGTTACCGGCCACCCTGACCGCTCTTCATCAGTAACACCTCTCTGCCCTCAGAAAAGTGCTTAATCCGTGTGTACACCGCATTTTCTTCATGGCATGATCCCTATGAACTTGGACAAATGTGTCCTTGATTTCACTTCCACTCTAGCCAAGTTTAACAAGAAATTTAATATTTGTTCATTGTTCTAATTCAAGCTCCAACCTTCTAGTGACGGTACACAAAAACACACGAGAATAATGAGCACCACTCAGCAAGACACTACCACATGTTAACACAAACCCAGCGGTGAGACACCGGTATACTGAGGTTATGAAACCTTCAGAGCTCTTTGTACGGTTCTGCGAACCTCAGCGCACTGCGGCAAGTTTGCAGTCTTCATTGTCAGACCTTGTTCATATACACCAGGCGTCTTCAAACTACGTCCTCAAACCACATGCGGCCTGCCTAGGACATTTATCTGGCCTGCAGGGTGTTTTTGCTGCCGCTGCCCTGTCCTGCTTAGCAGCCGACTGATCTTGGGGCCCACAGTCCGGCCCTCCAACGGTCTGAGGGACAGTGAACTGGCCCCCTGTTTAAAAAGTTTGAGGACCCCTGATATACGCCAAGTCTTTTTCTTCCTGTTTTCCCCTTCTATACAACCTAAAATAAGACATATACTAATGATGAACTTTATATCTGCATTTAACCTGAAGAATATCAGTAAGAAGTTGAGGGGACTCAGCCAGCAGAATGAACTTTCACTGGGGGGGCTTTGTATCCCATTTTGGGGGAGGGTAAGAGGTATTTGACTGCATGTAGAGTAACTGTGCATATTAAGCACAGAGCCCACATGGCTCACTGGGCCTCCTCCTCCAGCCCCTGGGGTGGGATCCTTCAGCTGCTTCAAGTGCAGGGCCAAGTGCACAGGTCCATGGGGCAGGGCCTGCTGGTTCCCAGAATCACCCTCCTGGGAGGTGGCAGGAGACAGGCACACCCCTGGCTTCAGTCTGTCCTCTCGGGATCCGGATTTGGCAGGAGTGCCAGCTTGCCCCTACCCTTTCACACATCATCCTCACTGAAATTTTCAGCCCCACCTGCTGGCAGAGTGGCAGCAGCCTTCACAGCCTTCTTCACCACCAAGCAGAATTGTGTTTGGTCCTTATGCATTTTGCTCCCGGCGTCTCTGCCCTCTGACTGAATGGACAGATGTCCATTACCACTGGGGAATCCCGCTCACCATTCTCCCTACAATAACTAACAATGTTCAGCTCTGCAGTGCTTTGTGCAACGTGCGTTTCCCTCATTAATCAGTCAAATACACCTTTGACACACCTTTATTGCAGTGTCTGTGTGTCAGGGTCACGATTGCAGGAGTTTATGAAATCACACCCGGACAGTGTCTAACCCTTTCTCACACTGGCGTTCACATTGTCTGTACACAGACGGGCATGCTAACTTTATAACAGAAGAGGAAGCCCATTTTTACTTTCTTTGTCTGGCTGAATTGTGGATAAAAATAGCAATGAGGTGGCAAGTTCATTTCCCAGAAACCTACCTCTCTGTCAGGAATGCTAACGAACTCCCTGTCCAGTCCTCCTTCAATGCAGATCCAGGCCTGGTGCCTGTGACATGTCTCCATGAATGACGTCTTTAATTTTCTGCTCTTCAGAAAGATTAACAATTGCATAGCCAACGAGATAGCTTTGCTTTTTTGTTTCTTAGTGCATCTTACCTGGTGCTTTGAGAGCAAAGCCCGGAAATATTGAGAAAAGTAGACAGTTCTGACCATGGCAATTCCACAAGCAGCAACGAGCCACGGACAGACATGCTCGGGACGGGTGAGCTCCAGGGACTCCGCTCTGAGTGGCAGAGCTTCTCCCATCCATTTTGTAGGATCCAGTTAACACACATGCTTGATGGTTAAAATTTACTTTTCCATATGTTCCATTTTTCTGCTGCTGTAAAACAAACCACCCCAGAATTTAGTAGCTTGGCTGTATCTCCTGGTACCATGTGGCTCTTCTCCCTTCGGGGTGACACCAGTGGGCATCAGGGCTGGTCTGGGGGACCAGAGACTTTCGCTCATTTTCCTGGCGAGCTGTGGCAGGGATGGCTGGAAGGGTGGAGCCAGCCGGGCCCTGGCACCTGCTCTTCCCCTGTGCCCTCTGGCAGGGAAGTCGGATTTCTGATGTGGGAGCTCAGAGATTGGATGCAGCACTGATGTCGCCGGGGTTCTGAAAGACTGGCATTGCTTCACTTCCCTCAGCCTGACTCCAGGTGGCGAAGTTGACCCCTCCACCACCTTGGGAGAAGGGGAAAGGGCGTGCAGCACCGGAACCCAACACTCCATATTCTCCAGCTCCTGAGGCCACGGCATGACTCGGGTCTCAGTGAGGAAACCTGTGGCTGCCAAACAGTGCCTGGCGCTGCAAGGGGGCTCTGCTTGTTCAGCCCACATTCCCTGAATGGCTGCTGCTTCAGTACATCTTAACTAGCGTCATCCTGTCGTCCCTGTGATTTCAGAGTCCCTAATGGATAAGTCAGATAACGTTTCAGGAATCAAGTAAATAAGCAGGCTTTGTTTCTGAGGCAGTGCTTCTCTTTTCAAAAATGATCATTTTAATGGATCCCTCAGAATCTTGCACCAGTGGAATGAACACCTTGCTAGGCAAAGGGAGAGGGAAATCAATGCAGGAAATCATTGCTATGCATATTTGTTTACGTTTATTAATTTGGCATTAATTAATTTGGTTATTTTGCAACCCCCAAATATATGCAAGTCTGGACAGCTTCTGCTTCTGAGGCTGTCTTGTAACTAGGAGTCTGTTTTAGCCACGACTGCATAACCAGCTCAGAATCAAACTGTTCTAACTCTCCCAATATGTTCATCTTGACTTTGAAATGTTTATTTTTAAAATCTCCACTCCATAATTTTAATGACTTTGAGCACAAGCATAATCTTTAATTCTCTGGCATGTTATTGTTCTCAGTTTCATAGATATTTTTCCAATTTTCTTCCAACTTTCCTTGTCGAAAAATGTTAAGAGAATTTTTATAATATTAAGATCAAGAAGAGGAACATTTATTTAAAGATATTAATATGTCAGGTATTACGCTGATACATGCTATATAATTCAGGACATTATATAAAAAATAGAGAATATTAGCACTTGCATATTAAAAATGAGGAAATAGAGAGACAAAAAGTTAAGACATTCAAGTTTAAAAATACAAAAAAGAGAAAAACCTAGAATTTAAATCTATGTTGTAGGAGGCTGAGTACCCAGGTTTTATCCCAAAGCCATTGAGTTCATTCTTACAGTGTACAGATTAGAAATAGAGGAATAAAGATGTTAAAATGGCAGCAAAAATACATGGTCACAGCCCTGTGTGTGCCTTTTCCAGCAAAAGACTTGATATATTTGTGTACCAGTTCCATGGGGGTAAATAAATAAAGAACCAGATAATCTGCTGCAGACAAACTCATCGATGCATACATTAGATGGCCCAATGTCTAAAGCATTAAAACCTGCCTGCCGTCCACCGATCCTCAGGCCTTTCTATTTCTGTGAGATCCCTGGGGCTCGAGCCAACCGAGTGGAAGAAGCGAAGCCTGATGGAGCTGCTGTGAGTCCCTCCTGTCACTGCTCTGCAGCCCTCAGCCCTCACAGCAGCCAGGGCGCTTTGCGAGCTGAAGCCACAGGCTGTCCCCTGTGCTGAGACCCTGCAGTGGCTGCCCATCTGCTGGACTAACAGCCAGCACACTAACAACTGTGCACACCCGCCCTGTTCCCGCCCGACTCCGGCCCCACCTGACCTCGTTTCTCCCACTTCCCGCAGCACAGGTCCCCTCCCTCTGCCTGGAGAGCTCCTGTCCTGGACTTCTCTGCAGCTAATTTCCTCCCTACCTTCGGGTCTTTGCTCTAAAATGCCGTCTTAGAGGAAGCTCACCTGGACTGGCTTTTTTTTTTTGTAGAGACAGAATCTCACTTTATTGTTCTTGGTAGAGTGCTGTGGCATCACAGCTCACAGCCACCTCCAACTCCTGGGCTTAGGCGATTCTCCTGCCTCAGCCTTCCGAGCAGCTGGGACTACAGGTGCCCACCACAATGCCCAGCTATTACTTTGTTGCAATTTGTCAGGGGTCAAATTTGAACCCACCACCCTTGGTATGTGGGGCTGGTGCCCTACCCACTGAGCCATGGGCGCCGCCCCTAGACTGACTTTTAAAAGCTGCAGTTTCATAGTAGGGCTGAGTACATTGGATACTTTTTCTTCAATTCTTGGGATACTTTGCTAAGAAGAATTTTAAATTGTATACATAAACAGTACACTGTACCCCATGATAGTATTAATGTACGCTGCTATGATTTAATAAAAATAAAATTAAAAAAATAAAATAAAACCATTTTAAGAAAAAAAATAAAAGCTGCAGTGTTCCCAGCTGCCCACACCCCAGGCCCCTCTCACCACCCCCAACATCCCCAGTTCTCTCACCGTCTTCTGCTCCTCTTATTACAACATTTGGCCCTTTATTATTCATTTTCTATCTTCTCATCAGAATATCAGATTAGAATCTAAGCTTTAAACAGGGTGACTTTTTTCTTTTTTGCTCCAAAAAAATATTCCAAATATTAGAATAGTGCTCCCCATATAGTAGGCAATCGATAACTATATCTTAAATTAATGAAATAAATTTGTAACCAGTACCTGAGCATTTAAAGACAAGCCAGCCTAGCCAAAGAGATACGTTATGGTTCAAAGTGAAATTTCGTTTCAGTTTAATACGTGTGTGTTGATTTATTAAGGAATTAAAAAATACAACACGTGACACTGTCTATATGAATTCTGAATCTGAGTCTTCGACATCTATGAGCTTCCCACAATGCAGGCAACTCAGCAGGAAAGCTGACTCCTCGTGGTGGAAGGCACGGCTGGGGTAAGCACTAAACCTGACCTGTGAGCTCACGCTGGGAAACATGCAGTACTTTAGGAAACAAGGGCAAGTTTCTCTGTGCATTGTTTCTGAACCTTGAAATAAAAGCAAATTTGTGCTTGTTTGTATAAGAACTCGGATAACTGAACAAGTGTCTCACAATGCATCAGTTATCAGGCCTGACGGTGTTGGAAGGTACTCCAGTGACCACCTGGTTCAGGATTGAGAATGGCAGTATGGAACTTTCTCCCTGGTATGCAGGATTGAGGAGCTGAAGTCCTCACAGGTGTACAGAGTCCAGAGACTGCCGACTTGTCCCCATTGAAACCCTCCCAGACCCCCTCTAGCTCTCAGGAGGAGGCCTGCTCTCCTAATTAGAGGTTCAGCCTCTGTGTCTCAGAGCGTGAGCGATATTTTTGGTCTAAGCAAATTTGTTCAGAGTTCCCTTTCTCTGTAGCTTGGGTAGTTTCAGAGTATTTTGATTCCCATCCTTTTCTTCTATTCCTTCTAAGATCAAGGTCCTTTATAATCTCTGAAATTTCTATAGGTCATATTTACATTATAGCCCAAATCACAAAATTTGTCTCACATTTTATTTGTAACTTTTATTTATTTATTTACTTAGAGACAGAATCTCTATCTCCCTGAGTGCCGGGGTATCATAGCTCACAGTAACCTCAAATTCTTAGGCTCAAGCCTTAGTCTCCTGAGTACCTGGGATGACAGGTGCCTGCCACAACACCTGGCTAGTTTTTCTTTTTTTAGTAGAGATTGGGGTCTTGCTCTTGCTCAGGCTGGTCTTGAGCTCCTGAGCTCAAGCAATCCACCCGACTTGGCCTCCCAGAGTGCTGGGATTACAGGATGAACCACTGTGCCAGCCACAAAATTTTTATTTTTTAATGGAAATTTATTGCTGTGCAAAAATGCCAGGTAAATATTAAAATACTCTTTCAGTTATTTTGATATTAGTATTTAAGGGAACCCAGCAGTAAAGGATGCATTTGTGTGTGGGTGCATGCCTGTGTACATGTGTGTGCACCTGCATGTCTGTTTCCTCCATGTATATGTGCATCCCCTTCCCACTAATATGAGTGAGAGGGAAAAACCAGGCAGGCTGTTAGCAGGTGATCATGTTCAGTTGAGTTCTAAAAATCACAAACTTTTTCTCCTGTCTTTCACATTTCCCATCCTAATGCTAATAAAGTGATGGGGCCACAAAGATACCAACTTTTCCCCAAACAGAAAAACTGTTCTCTAAGGATTATGCATTGCTTGAAGGTATTTGGACTACCTAAGCAAAACACAGTGTATTTCCATGTCTTCTGTCTTACCTAGCCCTGATCCGCTGGCCTTGTGGGCTGCCAGAGGCTCATTCTGCAACACACTCGGCCCTGACATCTGTCTCAAAGAGTCTGGAGGCCCTGAGCTTGCAGAAGGGGTGGGAAGGACAATTTTATCTCACTGAAGTGCTGCACGAACACCAAAGAATTAGACCAAAGGTATTTAGAATAACCAGACATTTTCCCAGAATGAGCCCTGACCCCAGAGGAACAGGTCAAGAAACCCCATTTCCAGGTGAGTGCCAGCACCCCCTCGGCATGCACAGACACAGCAGTCTTATCGCAGAAACGGTCTTCCAGAAGTCCAGGGAAAATTCTAACAACCCCAGAGCATCATCTGATTTTATTGTCATAACTTTGAGAACCTTTAGAATTTTTATGCTCAATACTATGCTCAATACAGTTATATGCTATGTGACCTGTGTAGTCTATCTATGAATCACGTATCATCACATTATGTGTGTGGGCATAAACACACAGGCAAACGTATATATGTGTGCATGTATGAGTTCATCTATGCATGTGGCAAAAGGTAGAAATCTTCTCTATATCCAGACCTGGGGTCTGCTCTCTTTGGAGAACCTCAGTGACAGACTGCAAAGTCGTGATGCTGTCATGATTCAGCGGTCCTGTGACTCCCTGGGGAGCCGGCCAATTTGACAGCTGATGAAACACTGGCGTTTCCGCCTCCGCACTCGGCAGGGGGATTACCTGGGAAATTAGAGCCCTAAATGGGAAGAGCTGGCAGCAGCTCATGTCCTCATTAGGAAGGCGCGAGGTTTTCACATCTCTGCTCATTTCCTGCTTAATGTGTGATTTGGACATTTTGAGGAAGAAATCTAATTTCTAAATTGTCTAAATATGTTTAATGACAACTGTCAGGCTGTTTGAAACCACATCACTCTGAGCGACAGATATCCTGTGTACTGCTCACTGGTAAGCCTAGGAATCTTTTACTGTAACAATTTGTTTTCAGCAGAAAATATTATATCGTTTCTGAGTAATTAGCAGTTATATGCTATGCAAACTGTATACTACATCTACGAACCACATATTATCACATAACCATTAACTATCACACAGAATCGGCCTTGCACATGTGTGACAATTTAATATGACTTACTGAATTTTCCTATTCCTCTGGTGGGATAAAACCCTCAACACACAGAACTATTTGCCCCAGGTTTTCTCTCCCTGCATAAGTTCCTAAGAGGCTTGTAGAATTATTTCTTTATTTTTGTACGTTTCAGGGTCATCTGTGGTCTCTCCTTGTCCTAGCTAACTGCCTTGTAACTCTCAGAGCAGAAACTTTGACAGCCAGATGCAGTGCTCAGCAGGGTGGGACTCCCCGTGACACTCTCCCTGGAGAAGTCTGCAGCCTGGTGGGCAGATGCACCCCAACTACGCACAAGCGTCTTTGCCCCACTCACCCCTATTACATGATTTACTCTTTTGTTAGTCGAGAAATTCACCTCCATGAGCTTTGTGAGGAATATTCATGGTGCTGGTAACAAAACACTGCATTGGAAACCACAGCTGGAATTCCTGCTGTAGTTATAAGCAAAAAAAGTAGCTTGCACATCTTCTGTTTATATATATATTCCTGTGTTTATCTGCCTCTATCTATCTATCTATCGCTATGGTACAGTGCTCTGTGAAAGGCCCTGTATTTGTGCAAGATACAGGGAAGGGTAGAAAAAGTCCTTGTCATCACGACATTTATCAACTAGGTAGGAAGATACAGGGGCAGGCTCAGGCTAACGTGAAGGTCTGTAGACATCCCTGCCGGTGACCAGGTACACATGGCACATTTACAGAATAATAAGGAGCTGGCATCAAGCTACAAGTCATTTGTAAATAGAGATACATGATGTAACTGGTGCTGTGTTGTCTCAGAGCTCTGAGTAATACCCACGTGAATGCACGTGCAAGGTCAGACGTGAGCAAGCTCTGTGCACAGCGCCACTGACTCAGGGAAGGTCCCCGAGTGTCCCCTGACCTCACTGTGCTGACTCTGTTAATAGTTCAGTTTTTACATTTCCAGAGCAACCCCCTGGGTACTGTCCCCGAGTGACTTTCCTCAGGAAGGTGACTGAACACAAGGTGTAGGTTGTTCCCCTAAGGAAGGGAACCTGGGAAGAAACGGGATCCTAGTTCATGAAGCTCAGCAGGGGCAGGAAAGTGGATTTCAGTGTTTGGCAAGTAGAGACTTGCCCAGCAAAATCCCCTGAGCTCCCTAAGAGCAGCCCTTGCAGGGACCGCCTGCAGCCTCCCTCACTACTGGCAGCCAGTGAGCTCACCCTTCTGGCTCATCTTCAGCACTCCCGCCCTCTCCCCTCCCCCACATTCTGGTCCTCTCCCCTGGACTCCTTGCTTTTCTGGCAACACCTCATGAGCAGTCTGGCCTCAGAGCCTTTGCACTGCAGTTCCCTCTGCCTAGAATGCTTTTCCCCAAGGTACTGTGAGGTCCCATTTCCTGGCTTCCTATAGCTTCTGCCACCTCCATCCACAGACTGAACCAACTCACCACCATATTGAAAACAGCCCTGGCGCATCTGCCCTCCCTGCTCTCACTTTCTCTTCCTTCCACACATGGAGCCCTGACCTGGCATTTTTAGTCTCATGTTTCTGTATTTGCCCCTCTTCTACCACTGACTCGCCCCCTCCAACACGCACACAGGATGAAGCCTTTGAGTTCAGAGATTGTTTCCTGTTGCTCTTTTCCCAGCACCTAACATACTGCCCAGAACTCACAAGGCTCTTAAAAATGTCTGTTGAATGAATGAGCCTCAGGCCAGTGAGAATCATGAAGCAAGCACAGCGCGTGGAGAGGGGGTATTTTCAGTGCCTTGAAGCCTCCAGATCAGAACCAGGAAACTAGATGAGTGATGCTGGTGCCCCTGGCAAGAATCTCATGGTGAGATGTTTGAAATCTGTGAAAGACACAGCAGAGCCAACCGTTTCAGTACTTTTCAGCACTCGGTTGGTTAACTGTGCCCCGTGTCTTGTTCTCAGGGATGCCACACTGCCTATGGGCCAGTGTCAGGAGGAACACTGGCTCACAGATGCGCTATGTAAGGGTTTTGCTGTTGACTGCATAGTGATGTCTTTAAAGCTGGATTAATCTATTATTTATATCAAAACCACACACCAGTTGTTCTCTAATTTCCCCCCGGGTTTTCAGGAGTGCTGAGATTTCCGTCAGGCAATCTGAGTCTCCCTGGGGTCTTCTGAGTCTCCCTGCCTGCTTTCCATTTCCGGGCCAGCCTTCCTGTAGCCTCGACCTCAGCCGTTATTCTCCCAATGAACCATCACTTGGTAGGAATTTCTGTGAAATGTTTTTCATCGTACTATAAATAGTCACACTGGGCTTTGTCTCCTGACTGCTTCTCTTTTTTCTCTTGTTCTCTCTTTAATGTAAATGATAACATCTGTATATTTGCTAGATAATAATGCATGGATGTTATTGTTTACATTAAAATACTGTAAAATGTCTATACAGAATGCCAGAGATTCTTATTGTATTCGTGTATTCACTTGTTCACTCAACAAATGTTGATTGCGTCTTCAGTGTGGGTCGGTGAAGATGCGTGGAGATGGATAAGCTGGTCGGAACCCCTACTGGGAAGCAAACCCCTATCTGGGCATGAGTGGAACTGTGCCGTTTAATTTTCATCTTTCCTGCAATGTCTCAGGCAAAAAAGGCCCTGACATGAACTAATCGTTAAGTTCTTCTCTTCTTTTCTCTCTCCTCTCCTTCCTTCCCCTTCTGTCCTCTCCTTCCCTCCCCCGTCCTTCTTTTCCTTTCCCTGGTTGTTCCCTCCCATTCCATCTCCTCCCCCCTTTCCTTTCCCCTCCCCTCCCCTTCTCTTCCCTTCCTTTCCCCAGCCCTCTCCTCCCCTCCTCTCCTGTCCTCTTCCCTCCCCTCCATTCTTCTCCCCTCTCCCTCTCTTCCTTTCCTTTACCCACCTCTCTCCCTTCTCCTCTCCCCCACTGCTCTCCCCTCTCCTCTCCCCCACTCCTCTCCTCTCTCCTCTCCTCTCTCCAGTCCCTCCACCCAGAAGGCAGTCTTCTCATTCAGTCCTGCTGTGACTTTAGATTTGTGTCTCTTTTTTGCCCCTGCTCAATAGTGTCCCCCTCCACTTTTTCTTTTTCTTTTTTTTTTTTGAGACAGAGCCTCAAGCTGTCCCCCTGGGTAGAGTGCCCTGGCATCACTCTCACAGCAACCTCCAACTCCTGGGCTCAAGCCAGTCTCTTGCCTCCCCCTCCCAAGTAGCTGGGACCACAGGCGCCCGCCACAACGCCCAGCTATTTTTTGGTTGCAGCCATCATTGTTGTTTGGTGGGTCCGGGCTGGGGATTCGAACC
>CAUYTI010051311.1:0-88509 GCA_963575145.1 Galago senegalensis
TTGTGGCGGGCGCCTGTAGTCCCAGCTACTTGGGAGGCTGAGGCAGGAGACTCGCTTGAGCCCAGGAGTTGGAGGTTGCTGTGAGCTGTGATGCCATAGCACTCTACCCAGGGGGACAGCTTGAGGCTCTGTCTCAAAAAATAAATAAATAAACAGGAAACACTGATTGAGTGTCACAGATGTACCAAGCCTTGTGCTAGTACTAGGTGCTGGGGATGGGTAGAAAAGAAGGGCTCACGCATTGCCCTTGAGGACAAAGAAGAAACTGGGAGAAAGAGGAACACAAATTATAACATGATATGACTCATGCAAAGTGTCATAAAAACACAGAGGAGGGCATGACCTAGAGGAATAAGGGGGGGCATTTCAAAGATGAGGAAGTATTTTATTTGTGATTAAAGAATGGTTAGAGTTTTCTGGGGTAAAAAAGAGGGATGTGGGGATTCCAGAGAAAGCAGCATGTGCAAAAGCATTGAGATATCTTAACACATAGTACCGTCAAGTGGCCCCGGGCACAAGGTGGGGTGTGCACATGGCAGCAGCAGGTTAACTCAAACTCCCGACCAACTGGTAACCTACAATGCATGATTCTCACCACAACATGAGGAGCCAAACATCAGAATGGCATGACACTCTGAGCTGGCTGACAGTGGGCGATCTAACACCAGGCTGGCAGGGATCTTGGGGAACAAATAATCCAGGCCCTCATTTTTGAATCAGTCCTGGGGTACCAAGGAGAAATGATGCTCCTGCGGTTAAGTAGCTGTTCAGCTCCAGAGAAAACTGGAGCAGGACCTCTCGTTCTTGTGCTCAGCTGCTGAGAAGGCTGCTACTGGCCAAGTCCTTCATCATGAAGGGTTGCTTCTAGATTCTTAATCCTAAATAATATTTAGAGGCCTTTAAAACACGGATCATGTTTTAACACCATAATGGATTTATTCCGACAGCAGTATTGAAAGCAGCTGCTTCTTTGCATCTGGTCCCATGTGTTGTCTGAGGAGAGAGCCTGAGGTGCTGCCTGCCCATGACTTCTTGAGCCTGTGCTCTTCTGTCTATAAAAAATTCTCCTTTGAGAGGCAGGCCATTCAGCTGGACACCCTGCTGCGCCTCTCTGCGGTCACCATCTGCATCACCATCTTCCCAGCCAACCCTGATCCTGCTGCCGTCACAAGCAACTCAGACTCCGAAGCTACCTGACTTTTCTCTTCAGGGCTCTTAATGTCAACACTCCTCCATTTGGCCAGCCACCCTGACCACAGCCGAGGTGATGCTGTTATCTGGAACTTTTCACTTGACTCCTCTGCCACTCTCACCCTCTTATTTCCAGTCTCTTATATGCTCTGTGCCCTCCCAAGCCACTGGTTCTCTTTAGGTCGGTCCCGCTTTATTCAGCACAGATGCCTGGCCCATCACTACAGTCACGCTCAATGTCACACACAGGCTTCCCTGCCTGCCTTTTCCCCGGGAGTCCTCACCACGGCACCTGTGTTCAATCAGAATAGTCATCCCACATCTCTATAAGTAGATATGGGGTTCTGAGCACCACTGCAAACACCACGCAACCTCACGCATCAGATGCATGTGATTAGTGCCGCTAAAGTCATAACCAGCAACCTCAGTTGTGCCCCCATCGCTGGCTGGCAACACTTCTCACTTTTCTGCCACCTCCTATCAGCTGCTTCCAAACTGGTCCCTCTCTGCTACCACCTGCCCTCCTATCCCTTCCCTCATGTTCATTACATAACGTCATTGTATTTGCTGAGAGAAAAAAAAATCAAGATTATCCTCTGAGCCTCTCAACTTCTTGTCACAGAACTTCCTGTCTCATTTAGGCATCTGTCCCTCTCCCCCCTTTGACTGCCAGCTTGTCCTCTTTTCCTCTAGCTCAGCCTCTCTCCAAGGAGTTTGCTCTCCTTTATTTTAAACCAGTGTTTTCAGACTTCAGTGGCACCCTCAAGTTCACCTGCGAGGACTTCTTAAAACAGATTGACTTCTGGGCTCTATCCTTAAAGATTTTGATTCAGTAAGTCTGGAAGGAGGCCTAAGAATGTGCATTTCTAACAAGTTCCCAGGTAAAGTGAGCACTGGTGATGCTGACACTGCTGGTCAGAGGACCAGGTCCTGTCTGCTGGCTGTTACCATTCAGCCTACAAACACACCAACCAATAAGAACCTTCCCTTTTATTAATAAATAGCTAATGATGTGATTGGCAATCAACTAAGTATTTTAAAAGGATCCCATTTAGTTCTTGCCATATTCTTGAAAGTATGATTATTATCTCCATTGAAGCAGAAGGTTCCAGAAGGTTGTGGAATTTGCTCACTAGCTAGTAAGCTGCAGCTCTGGAATCCAATATGTCTGAGTCCAGTGCCCTGCACTCACAGCCTCTCATGGGATGCTGCCTCTGCAGAGCTCTGTCCTCTGACAAGTACGTGGGTCAGGGAGTAGCTGCAATGTAGAAAGGAAAGCGTAAGAGACCAGTGAGATCAAAGCTTAGGGAGGAAAATTTCAAGACAGGGACATAAGTCCTCTTGTCAGAGAGATCAAAGAAGTTAAGAGCAGTATTTGCCATTAAGATCATCTGTGACCTAAAGTTTTGAGGGATGGTGAGAGCAAGGCCAAGATAGCAGACAATGAGGGGTGGGTGGCAAGTGAGGAGAGAGGCCTCTGTAGTTTGCTTTCTTAAGAAGCTAGAGGGAACAAAAGGCTGAAGCTGTATTTAATAGCAGCAACCCCCCGTTATACACTCTTCTTAGCTAATAGCATGGCTTTATTGACCACCCCTCAGTGAAGACTCTCAGACTCTTATCATCAGCTCAGACCTCCCTGCTAAGCTCCAAGCTTACTTGTCCAACCACCTAGTAAACACCTTCAGTGGGATGTCTGTCCTAAGTGCAAGTGTCCCAGGAGGAACAAATCATCTTGTCCCTTAAGCCTTCTTTTATATGCTAACTCTGTGAACTGAACCATGACCCTTTGAGAAGGCAAAGCCGGAAACAGAGGCATTTGCTGGGCTATTTCTTCCCACGCATTCACCTTCCTTAGCTCCAAGGGCTGCGGAGCCACCTCCTTAGACATTCTCCCAGTGTGCCCTCCTCCCCACTCCTCTGGTGGGTGCCTTAGCTCAGCCCCTGCACATCTCCAGACTCATCACCCTCCACTGAAACTGTCAAGTGTCTTGTGTTTCCCCTTCCTGGACTCAGCTGCAGAAGAGCAGAGGCCTTGTTTTATTCACCTCCCTTTGCCTGGATGTGGGCACAGGGTCAGGTATGTGTGTAAGCTCCATTAATGTTTATTCACTCAATGTGTCTCCCATCGGGTTAACAGGCCTCAATTCTGAAAACAATCTTGGTGACACTCAACCAGCATTACCTAGATTCCTTTCTGTATAAGCAGGCAAGCAGGCCATGGCCTAGCCATTGTTGGAATTCACTAAGGCCAGTGGTAGGCAGGAATGAAATGGCCACTTCCACTTCTTTGTCTTCAGGATTTCTCTACCTGCCCTGACTTCCTGGGACAGGAGATCCAACTGGTGCAGCAGATGGAGGTCTTGTCTGGATCAGGAGGTGACTGAAGTGAAACCCCTGTGGTCAGGGACAATATCTGGGGAGTTAGGGATGGGGTTTCTGGAAGCAATCACTTGGGGATCTGCCTATTTCCAAAAATGACCTTGATAAACCAAGACTGGTTAAAGTGCTTGACAGAAGAGAACTGCTCCCAGAGAAGAGGCCCCACGACAGGATGGGAGAGACTGACTTTAAGGAGAGGAGGCCAGGCAGAGGACTCAAAAAACAAACAAGTCTTATACCAGGTTCAACTGTGTCTGAGAAAAAGTCAAATAGCAATAGCTTGTTCAATGTCCTGGTGGCAAACACAACTCCCAAAGCGAGGCAGGCAGCCCAGCTGCGGCCCTCTGTGCATGCCTCCAGGGCATGGTGGGACTTCCCAGGCTGAATGGAGGAGATGTGAACATGTGAAAGAAGACACCAAAGAGAGGGCCTGGGGAAGGGATGAAACACTAAGGAGATAGCACAAAGAAGAGCGCTTTCCACTTAAGGGTCCTTCAGACGCTGTCAGAGAAGGAAGTCAGGAAAACCCAGGTGCTCCTGGGCTTCAGGACAAGGTACTGGGTGACAGCCTGGTCTCACGTGGCTGCAGGTCTCAGGGTTAATGACCTTTATGCATTTTTGTTAGCCACTGTGTGCATCAATCACCTTGATGTGGGGGATACCTCAAGGCAATTTCAGGTGAGGAATAATAATCCAGGTAGCCCTGTCATATATTCAGCCACACATAGAATGGCATGTGTCAGAGGGCAGGGATAGGATTCGGGCTGCTTTCAGGAAATGAAAGCTATAAACTGATAGGAGTTATGCCATGATCTGCAGGCCATCTCAGCCCTCCACACATATGCCTACATTGAGGAAAACAAAGGAGAAAGAGACAGTGAGCCTTAGGGCTGAGACCAGCACCATCCATGACATGGGGCCATTAAGAGAAAATATTCTTTTCTCATTTATCTTTCTCTCCTGATTCTCTCCCCCTTTATCTTATTCCCTGCCAGAGCTGGGCTCCCCATCAGCCTGGTTGGGGGACCCAGTGGTGCCCCAGGGATCCCATGTCTGGGTTTGATTCCCAGCTCTCATAGTTAGTGACCATGAGACCTCAAGCATGTCACCACCTTCTCTACACCTCCATTTCCTCATCCATGAAAAGGAGACTGAAAATTTTCCCAATGGCACAAGATTGCTACTATGAAGATGAAATGAGGTAATACATGGAACCCATGTAGAACTGTGCCCGACACATAGTTAGAGCCCAATACTTGTTACCCAACGTTATCACCGTCAGTGTCATCACCATTGCTTCATCCACCAGGAACCCTGCCCCAACTAGGATGCATTAGGTAAAGCTTCCTTGTCAAAGTGAAAAGGAAACCCAATTTCTATGTGGGCAATGCTTCCATAGCACAGACCCAGGGGCTGCTCTTCCCATTCCAAAGCCACACAGCCATCCTGCATGGCCTCATCCTGGTCCCACACTCCTCTCAGAAACAGCTTCTGGGTGAGCCTCACCCCTTCTTTGGGTAAGGAGACTCCTCAAAGAAATAAAAGTGGACCTTCCATTTTATCCTGCAATCCCATTAGTGTACCTATCCAAAATGAATAAGACATCTCACAAATAGCACTTACTCTAGCAGGAGGGATTCCGCCAATTTCATCATATTCTCTGTCTTTCTCTCTTTCTATCTCTCTTTAGTTCTTTCCTCCAGGAAGCCTTCCTGACCTCATCAGAAGAGTGAGGTAAAGATTTGACCACTTGTCTCTCCTTCTATCGGGGGTGAGCTCTTGCCATGAGATCAGCAGGAAGCCTCACAGCCTCCCTGGAGCTACATCCCGAAGTCCTGCCCCTCAGCCCTGTAGACTTGCCCATGACTGACCCTCAGCACCTTCTAGATATTTCTAGAGAAAGACAGGGCCTCGGACCAGGAGCGGATCGTGGCAAGAAGCCATGAGGCAGTCACATGGCACAGCACCTAAGTCTACAGGCATGCCTCAAGCCCAGGATAGAATGCAGTGCAATTTGTGGCTAAAATGGAAAATATTCTTTATTCCTCCCACAGCTTGGTTTTCCTAGCAGACACAGAAAAACACTCTGGCTCCCTCTCCCCTCCCCGATTACTCTGTCTGCTCACTGTGGCTCCCCAGAGAGCTGCTATTTCACTGTTCCCAGCGAGCTGCCTTGCCACCCACCCATCCCGTTCAGCACTGGACTGAGCTTCTGTCTGTCCATTGTTGTTCCCCCAATGCCCGTTGTTCTATCACAGGCCCTGCACTGGTGACAGCTCCTCCTCACTCACTTTCTCAAAGGGAGGCCCTTCTATGCGGTGGCAGTGGTAAAATGAGCTTGAGCCAGAGCTCCTGATGAGGTGTGAGAGCTCAGGCAGTGAGTCCTTGTCCCTCTCCAGGCCTCCTTGTCTGTGAAAGGAGGATGCAGAGAGAAGAGAACACTGATGCACTGTTGGTGGGACTGCAAAGCACTACAGCTTCTATGGCGAGACATAAGGAGACTCCTCAAAGAAATAAAAGTGGACCTTCCATTTGATCCTGCAATCCCATTACTAGGTATCTATCTAAAAGAGGGAAAAAAATCATTTTACTGTAAGGACATTCACACTAGAATGTTTATCTCAGCTCAATCCACAGTCACAAAGATGTGGAAACAACTCAAGTGCCCATCAACCCATGGATGGATTAACAAACTACGGTATACTCATACCATTGAATACTATTTACCTATAAAAAGGTGGAGACTGTATCTTCTGCAACAGCCTGGATGGGTCTGGAGAATATTCTCCTAAGTGAAGTATCATGAGAATGGAAAATTAAGCATCTCATGTACTCCATACTAAGTTGAAACTACGTAGATGAACAACTACAGGTCCACATGACAGAAGGGGGTAGAGGGAAGGGGGTTGGATAAGCTCCCCCCAATGGGTACAGTGTAGGTGTATATGGCACACCTCTGGGTGAAGGACACCATAATGCCGACTCTACCTTACAAATGCAAACAACGTAGCCCAATCTTTTTATTATTATTATTAAATCATAGCTGTGAACATTAATGCAATCATGAGGAAAAATGGGCTGGTTTTATATGCCATTTTTATGGTATAAAAAATTTTAAATATTTTTATCAAACTGAACATAACCCAATCTCATGTACCACCATATTAATCTAAAATTTAAAAAATGGAAAAAAGAAATGGCAGGGGCTGGGCTGACACCATTAGCACCTCCCATTAGTGCTGCAGGAGCTTCCTGACTTACAATGGTCTGATTTTTTACTTTGCAATGGGTTTATCATGGTACCAAATGCATCTTCAAAACTTACAGTATTTTCAACATAACATGAGTTTATAGGGGCATAACCCAATCATGAGTCAAGGAACATCTATATGGGTGAATCCTTGACACGCAAACTCACCTAGAGCATCACATAAATACCTTAAGACAAATGACCATGGACTTAGAACACATCTAAGTGGGGCCTCCAAACCTTAATATCATCTGTACCCCAGCTCACCCCATTTCTACTCCAGCTCCAGGAGTAAGAAGGACTTGCACGTGCCG
The DNA here is from genome assembly GCA_963575145.1 of Galago senegalensis. NCBI lineage: Eukaryota > Metazoa > Chordata > Mammalia > Primates > Galagidae > Galago > Galago senegalensis. The sequence continues at coordinate 7,135 of CAUYTI010051311.1, forward strand.
AGCCAGTTTCCAGAGGGAGCCCTGACCTGACTCCCACCTGCTGCCCTGACTGTACCCTTGGTCTACCCTTCAGTTCTAGCCTTATCTCTCCAATGAGCATGTTCTACCTCCTATCTGTCTCTTTCAGGTCTGTCTCCTATCTGTCTCATCAGCTCCATGAAGTCAGGGAGCCCCCACATCTCATCAGCACAGATCCAGTGCACAGATTACCTAGCTCATGGGGTTCCCTGGCAGGAGGCTTCAGTGAGCAGGTATCAGTTTGGAAACAATAGCGTCACTTGTGCTGGTAGTGTCCAGTGCTCAGAAGATGGGGATGGCGCATTTGGTTACTACGTAGCTCAGATCTAGTTTTATCAGGAAAAGCCCATAAAATAATTTGGCACCACTGCCTAAGGCTACACACCAGTGCGGTTCTCTCTTAGATGGGAGGGAGATGCAAGGGCAAATACAAAGCTTCATGGCAAGCTCTGAATGCTTTAAGAGAAGTAGTCAACAGTGTGCCCCACAGATTCATGTGGGTAAGCACAGCTTTTCTCATATGAGATTCAGTGAGGCTCAGCCATGTGCCAGGTTGTGATCTAATCTGCCCTCTGTCCCTGGGTGCACTGGCTAACCATGAGCCATCCGTGATGACTGTGAGGGCCTCCACCACTGCGCCCCTTTGTCAGCACTTCTGCTGCTTCTTGTCCCTCCAGGTGACTCAGTCCAACCCTCAGGCCTCTGTTTCATTTGTGTCCTTTTCCTTAGAGAAAGATGATCTCTAGGGCATTTATTTACAGACCTGACGTTCCACGTGAAGTCCCCTCTTATTCTAGTTTTCTTTGGGCTCAATGCTCCCCATTCCTATAATTAGTTTTCCTACTAAATATATGTGGAAGGAAAGTTCTGGGAGGCTCTTTGTTCCTGTCTGGCCCCTGATGTTCCCCTTTGTACCCTGATGGCTTTCTAAGAAGTGTCCCCACTTCTCTGTGCTGGGGGTGGGTGGGGAGCTAGGAGGGCAGCCCACCAACCCTGGAGGAGGGGAAGAAGAGAGCTGAGGTCAAGTACCCAGGGAGACTCAGGCCACAGAGAAGACAGGCTGCTACCGTGAGAGGCTGAATTAGAACCAGACACGAGGCCAATGCCACTGGGTCCCATGTTAGCCAATCACCAGAATCGCAAAGGAGGTTTTAGAAATACACTGACTCCAAGCCCTCCCCCTTCAGATCTACCAGCTCAGAATCTGGGATGGTGAAAGTTTGAAAATGCTTCTCCAGCAGGGCTGAAAACCAGCCCACATTGGGAAATACTGTTTTTCAAGACTCTCTGCCCCCACCCGCCGTTTGTGCCCCAGGGCCTATATTCCTGTGGCTTGTCCCTCCATGAGCAGATTCCCTGAGAGGAGCTCATAGGGTGGAGAAAAACTTGAAGACAATTCCTTCATGCACAGAGTGTCAACATGGAATCCACCATGTCAGCGGCACTGTGGCCCCAGCAACTGCCACAGGCTGTCCTCTGTACCCGCTCCGCTCTCACACTGATGACAGGGCCCCAGCAGACATCTATTAGCCCAGAGTCCAAGGGTGAACATCAGACCCACTGCACCATCTTGGCAGCTCCTGGAGTAAGGACAAAAACCAAGGTGGGAGTGCTGCCTGCCACGTGGACGCCACTGACCAAGCTGGTCTGACTTCCAAACCTTTTGTTTGACATGCCAGAGAAGAGACCTATGCAGTTACCACCAATTTTGAGAATTTGGGGGGCTTTAAGGTTCCCCGCTACATGCAAAACACTTTAACAGGCACCTTTAGATCTTACATCTTACAAGACAGTCACTGGCCTCTGTTCAAAAGCAGAGGTGGCAGGCTGCTCAGTGCAAAAATAAAAATGACATTTTGAAATGTGTTGGTAATTTTTATTTGAAGATTGTGTGCTTTGAAATTGACTTCACATGTATATGAATAAATAATGAGTCTTGCCAACACCCATGTGTGCTGGTCAGAAAAGTACGGGAACATTGTTCATTGTTTTGCTAACGACATCAATCAGTTCTGGCCTCACCCACAGACGGAGTCTTCACTGTCATACCAGGGAGCAGACGACATACATCCAAAATGATGTTTGTTTTTAACTAAGAGTGCAGAAGGAACAATTTTCAGCAACTTGCAACAATAGTAAACTGGCAAGAAAAGATATTGCAATTAGACTTCATTACGGTATCTGGTAACACTGAACTCCCCTAGCACGCAATGTTTACTGGTTTGGTTTTAGATTTGGTTAACTAATTGAGAAAGGCAGCTACTTGCTCTTCTTCATCAAAAACAAGGGGCCAGAACAAAAGAGAGGAACTCCAACAAGGAAAGTTGGGGAGCACTCCCCAGCCACTCCCTAGTTGTCCCCAAGCCTGGGAAACACCATTCAAGGGAGGAGTCCTCCATTAGGTTTCAGGAGAACAAAATGATTTCGAAGCTGGGCTCTGGCACTTCCTAGAGGCACACCAGAGCTACTGCAACACATCCTGCTCAGGGCACAGTACTGAAAGGGGCAGGTGAAATGACCCATAGAAAGGATCCCCTCTTCCTGCATGGACTGCAGGGGAGGTAAAACCAGGCCCTGGACACTCCTGCTTTTTCCCTGGGCTCAGTGCTCTGCATAAACAGGAGTCTGCTTTGTCCTGCCGGGCTGAGGGTATCCCAACCAGAGCCACAGGACAGGGGCAGAGGTCTTGGCATACCTCACTTGCCACAGGACCATGGCAAAGGTTTGTTCTTGTCACACACAGCTTACCACAGGACAGTGGCAGGGGTCTATGCACTTGGCATGCCCAGCTTCAGCTGAACATGCCTTGATTCAACAAACCCTAGCATAGAGAGAAAAGGGAAGCCAAAAAGAAGAATCCAGAAAGTGAGGGAAATGGAGGAAGAAGAGGGAGCATGGTCGCTCTGTGGGTGAATGAGCGGGAAGAGTCTCTGCCTGGTACCCTCCCTTCTCCCCAGAACAAGCCTCTGCACATAGAAAACTAAAGTCTGTGCAGGACCAGGCAAATCTGTGAATCCAACTTAGACCCAGGGCAGCTTCTGTGTGTGACTACCCACCGTCCCAAGTGGCAAGGAAGGAAAGGACCTGAGACAAGAGACCGAGCCCCTCCTCCACAGTGCCCAATGGGAGGGCCCTCTGCCCCACTGCAGCTCCCAGAACTCATTTCACCCTACTCCAGACGCCAGCCTTGGCATCAGCCCCCTCCAACTCCCCAGTTGGTGCTGAGTTCAGAGGAATTAGTTTTGACCTTTAGGAGGGGATAAGATGCACTGACAGGTTGGTCAGGTCAGGCATCTCAAGGCACTAGTACAGTAGCCCTCCCTGCCCAGACAGTTGCAGGGCATACACAGTGACGTTACAAGCAACCACTGTGTTCCAGGGACCGTGCTGTGGCCTTTGTGCCCCAGGACTCTCAGTGTCATGAGACAGATGAATAACAAAACCATTATAGTGCAATGGAGTAGTTGCTGTGACTTAAGCACAGCCAAGACATTTTGAAAGCATAGGGGAAGAGCTCCTATTGTATATGTCTTTGGAAAACATCTGGGAAAATTCATGGGTGAATGTTTGGATACCCTGCACTCACACGTGCATGTGCACAGACACACACTCACGCTTAGTGGTCTGAGTGTACCCCAGCCCAGAGACCCTGCCTAGGTAAGGGAGTGGTCCAAGCCCAGTGACCCTGCCTAGGTAAGGGAGTGGTCCAAGAATGACAGCTGTATCCATCCACCCATCCACCCATCTATCCATGCACCCAGTCATCATTTATTAGGTGCTTACTATATAATGAGCAGTTTTCAAGATGCTTTATGTATTTGAACTCGTGTGCTCCTACAATAACTTCATGAGTCAGGAATTATTAGTCTCATTTTATACATAAGGAAATTAAGACCCAAGAAGGTTAGGTGCTTGGCCAGGGTTGCACTAGTACACTAGTAAATAGCTGAGCAGGGATTTTAACACAGACCTGAATGACTCCAACTCTATGTTCTTTTAATCTCCTCCACATTTCCCATACCGCATTCTGTGCTCTTTAGAAAACTGAATTTTCCAAGTACTAACAGACATTCCATACACACCATCTCTCTATTTTAGGAAATTTACTATGCCAATTCATATGTATATGAAGGCTCTGAGAAGTCCTGTAGTATTCTCAATTTAGTGTACCATTCACCAATTTATTTGATTACAGAATTTTTGGTTGGCAAAATATCTAATCCCATGGTAATTTGAGAAAAGTTGTTTTACCCCATCACCTAACCTAAGTCCAGAGCCAGGACTTCTGGCTCTCAGAAAGGTTTTTATTGTTTGGTTTGGTTTGGTTTGGTTTTTTGCTTTATGCAAGAACAAATGATTTGATCCTAATCCCCTTGTATCAGAGGGATGTTCTTTGTGGACCTTTACTTCTGGTCTTTCCCAAGAAACACAGAGGGTATAAGGATTATAGACCTCTGAGAAGTGATGAATTTAGTCAACAAGTTACATCTTAAGAGGTGGCCACTGCTCTCCCTTGCTCCCATCACTGGGACCTTCTCATTCTGTCTCCCAGCTCTGCTTCTTAAACTGTTACTGCCCCAGGACAAGGACCCACCCTCATGGTTATTATAGTTCATGCCCTCTACTTCAGACTCTGCTGCTAAGTGCCAGCCTTGATCTCTACCTTCCCTTTCTCAGTCCCCAGCTTCTGCATCAGGAAGGATATCCATCTGTACTTCCTTCTCCCTCCCTCTCATAGTTGTCTTCCTAAAAAAAAGCAACAGACCAGCAGAAGCAACCCAGAGATGAATACTGCTGCACATGGAGGGGTTTGATTTGCTGCCCCAGAAAGAGCAATGGGCCCTGTCTCTCCCACATGGAGCCAAGAGTGAGGAGCCAGTGGTGACAGCGGTAGGCTCCCCTGGGGAACTTCTCCACTCTGCAGCCACCCCAACCCAGGGAGTCAACACATCATCTTGTTGCACTCTGGCTGACTCACTGCGTGGTTGGGGAGTGACGACCAGAGAATTTGCAGCCTCAGCTGCTCCTGCCAGGCTTGCTGCTCTGTACCACAGGGTACAGAGCCACCTTCCTGTGTCGCCACTGGGGGGATTTTTCCAATGAGCTCAAGTCATCTCAAATGCTTGATTCCCAGAAGTGGCTGGAGTTGGCCTCCAGGCCTTGTACTTAGAGAGCAAAATGCACATCTTAATGCAAGAGCTCACCTTCTCCTTGCCCTCATCTTCATCTATCCGCACCCAGGCCCTGAGCATGGGCTCTCTAGGATCCCACACAAGCTGGATCAGAATTTAGAGGACGGGCTTTGTGTGGATCATCTCCTGACAATCACTGCAGGCTGAGTTTGAGAAGAAGGGAAACCTACTCTCTGAAAAGAGTAAGCAACCTCAATGAAAGAACAAGACAATAGATCTATAATAAAAACCAGGGGACTTCCCTTCCTTCCCCTTCATCCACCCTATGCCATCAGTACATGCTGAGGGGAAGAGCAGGGAAGAAGAGAGAAGGAAAGGAACGAGAGCCTCAAATTCTGCTGTCTCCTTAGGGCCCATCCTCACTGCCCTGCTCCTTCAGCCCCTCTTAAGTCTGGGGAGGAAATATCAGGCAGGTACCCCTGGGATGCCTCAGAAGTTCATGTTGAGGAAACACTTTCAAAAGGAGGTTCTAGCCTGAGCTCTACAACTTTCTTGCTCTTTGACCTTTCCCAAGCCCAAAGGAAAATAAATCGTTTAAACTCCTAATGATTACGCCCACCTCCTTTCTTCCCCATGGTCTCTGAAAGCTGGCCACTGACATATAAATATATTCTGAAAAATGACATGAAGGCTGTGTTGACCAGTTTGATGGAAGTATTTCAGAATGCATGTGAAAACCCCACACTGTACCCCAGAAGTGCATTAATGTACACAGTTAACATTCAATAAAAAAAAGTTACCTATGCAATTAATGCATGCAATTGAAGATAAATACAAAAGACTTAAACTGGGAAAAAAAAGAAAAGAAAAAGTATCCAATGTACACAGCCCTATTTTGAAACTAATTCATAGCTTTTATAGGAATGTTCTAACCTAATTATAGCCTTAGAATATGGGAAGGGGGTGGGAGAGGGGAGGTGAGGGGGGTGGATGGGGGGAGGGAGGGTGATTGGTGGGGTCACCTCTATGGTTTATCTTACAAGGATACAAGTGAAACTTTCTAAAAGCAGAGTATGAATGTCTTAACTCAATAACTAAGAAAATGACATGAAGGTTATGTTGACCAGTTTGGTGAAAGTATTTCAAAATGTATATTAAAACAGCACACTGTACCCCATGATTGCATTAATGTACACAGTTATGCTATAAGAAATAAAAAAAATTAAAAAATTAAAATATATATATATATATATATATTTTCCTTTCTTTTGAGACAGAGTCATGGCCTCAGCTTAGCTCACAACAACCTCAAACTCCCAAGGTTCAAGCAATCCTCCTGCCTCAGCCTTCTGAGTAGCTGGGACTATAGGCACCCACCACCATGCCTGGCTAATTTTTCTATTTTTAATAGAGATGGAGTCTTGCTTTGGTCAGAGTGGTCTCAAATTCCTGACCTCAAGAGATCTTCCCACCCTGGCCCTGCAGAGTGCTAAGATTACAGGTATGAGCCACCATACCTGGCCTGCCATTGATAAATTCTCAGATGAGGATTCCTTGGTAGTATAGTGAAGAATTAACCTTAACCAAAGAGCAGCTTTCTAGTCGCTGGTCTCTCCACTCAGCTACAAGGAAAGGATCTCCAAGCCATAGAATGTCCTGCTTGGTGGGAGTGTCTTTGTTTTCATGGGAATTTGGTCACTGGACACTCTAACAATACTGTGTAGATGGGGGCTTTGGGACATGCTACATCAGTTCTACCCCCACAAGGACTATTAATTAAAGATCAACCATGCAGGCAGTTATGTGATCAAGCTCCTGTAAAAACTGGACACCAAAGCTCAGGTGAGTTCTGCAGGTTGGCAATACTCTGAGCAGACTGTGACACACTGATGCTGAGAGGCTAACACTATCTGGACTCATCAGCGAGAGGACAAGAAAAGGTCTGTATTAGATACTTTCTTGGACTCCACCCTATGCACGTCTTCCCTTGGCTGAAGAAGGAACCTGTATCTCTTCTCTGTAATAAACCGTAACCTGGAGCAGAGCAGATTTCAGTGAATTCTGTGAGTACCTTCCAACAAATTATTGAGACCACTAAACTTGTAATTGGTGTCAGAAGTGAGAGTGGTCTTTTGTGGACCAGACCCCCTAACTTCACAGTTGGCTGGCTCTTCACAGGTGGCTAATACTTTCACTGTGTTAATACTGATTTGTAAACTAGTAGACAGCACCTCTGCTGGTGTAGCCATTCTTAATCTCATCATCTGTTACACTGACCTAATGAGGACTCCTAGTTCATGAAAAGATTACAGAGATATCCTTAAACCTAGTAATCAGCTTTAAGGCTTTAGGATTGTGTAAATGCAAACACAAATTGCTACTGTTCCAGGGCCACAATTTTTGGAAATAGTAATAATCCTTAATTGAGACAGCAGCTGGGAGCTAAACAACTTTCTCCATGCACCCTCAGCACTTGGTTCCTGCTGTTGCCACCACTCGCCTTCAGCTCTGTTTGGTTGTCCATGAGTCTTGGTGCATGTTATTTTGAGCACCATGGGAGCAATAATCTCGTGCATCTTCCACTGTCTGGCAATCAGAGCAGAAAGTACAGCACTGGGTGTTGATGAATTAAAGTGCATTCCCTGATCCCTCGCAGACACAAGTAGTTGTGTCCATGAATACATGGCTATTACAGCCCCATAAACAGGTTCTCTTTAAACTGTGAGCCCATATAAAATTTTACAAGTCTCCTGTTCCTCTCTAAGAAGACATCCAAAAGGAAAAATCAACACAGAGGCGGCAGAGCACAGAGCCAAGAGCACACATGAGGGAACAGGGAGACACGGCTCCAGGGACAGTCCCATTTTCCCAGTGGCTGCGTGATCTTAGACAAGTCACTTGACACGAGACTGAACTGTCTCATCTGTAAGGTAGAGAGAAATGCTCTGCCATGTGGCCCCTCCACAGACATGCCAGGAAGTAATAAATACACGGCTGGTGCTATAATAGGCTCGGGCTCCACCAACACTTCCTAGGCACATGCCATATGTTCGGCACCCTTGTCTCAACCCCCAGAGTCCTCATACTCTGATGGTGAGGGGCAGTAATGAGGAGGGGTTCAGAGTGGGCTACAGACGACACAGGTTGACCAACAGTTAATAATTATTAAAGTTAAGTATGAGAACATGAAGGTCCACTGTACTGTTTTTCCTATTTCTGTGCACGTTTGAGTGTTCTGTAATGAAATATGTATATAAAACAATCCTCTTGGCAACTACAAGAGGTGGGTCTTCCTAGTCTCACTTTACTCAAGGAAACCCAGGCTCAGAGCTCCAGAGACACAGATTTTCTCAGAATGTTGGAGGCAGAGTGTGTCTAGGAGTCAGGTTCCCTACCTTCATGCAACTCCCCACACTCCACAGCTTCCCACACTGCGGTGTATGGCTGGTACCTGCCCACCCAGGACCACACTTGCCCCCATAAAGGGGCTCTTCAAAGGCCCAGGTTTGTGTCCACAGGAGGTGGATCACTGCAAAGAAGGAAAGTGACCAGGGAAAGTACTTCTCCACCTCCCCTTCCTGTGCCAAGGACCTCTTTCTACATGTCATTATGAAACATTCAAGAAATACAGGGGTTCATCATCTATTAACATCTGCTTGGTCCCCAAAGACACTGGGCAGGGATTGCTAGAGTTTGCAAAAGTGTACAAAACACACAGGGCTCCCCCAGCAACTTCCTCAAGCCCACTCACAACAATAATTTTCAATTTATTAGCAAACTGCATGAAGAGACAAGAAGATCATCAGTCTTTGCCCTCAAAGGGAATTGCTCTGGAGTGAAGAGAGAGAGAGCTTTTCCCATCTTTTCTGCAAAAGAAGCAACTCAGTGTGTGTGTATATGTGTGTGTGTGTGTGTGTGTGTGTGTATATACGCGCTAGTGTGTGAGGGGGGAGTGAGGTTAGAGGGGGCAAACCGAGTAGAGCAAAAAGAGAGCCACACTTCTCTAAGGGCACCCTGGGGACATGCCCATCTGTAGCACTGGGGCTGCCTACAGCTTGCATTTGTTTGAAAGTTCAACCCTGAGATGTACACAGTTTCCCCCAAATAACCCCTGCCTGGGAAAAATAACAAAGTCCAAGTGACACCATAATACTGGAAAGCCTGGAGATATATTCAACCATTTTCTTTATTATGACATAATCTGCCAAGCCCACGCCCTGGAAGTCTCCCCCATCTATTAAGAAAAAGTCACAAATGGGCTGTATTTTCTCTTCCCACGTGTTAACTTTGTCTTGAGCTCTTTGCACAACACATGGGTCGGCCAAACCAGAATGCACTGGGGAGCTTGGGAAACATTGCCTGGCACCTCTGCAACCTCAGAAACTCCCATTGGTGCCTGTGGCCTGACATGCCACGTCCTCACACACCAAGTACAGCACTCAAGGTTTCGTCCAAATTTCCACCTTAAGTTCCATCCTAGTCTCTAAGCCATACCTGAGTTCCCCTGTACCAAAACACTTACAGGTCTACTCAAAGCAGCTAAGTAGATCCAAACCCATAACTATGCCCCCCTCCTCCAATCTAGGAAAATGTAAAAATACATAGACTTTAAGGCACTGGGAAAAAAAATCAAACCTGAGCTCTATAATTGTGGTCTGTGCACAAGGCATGTTGTATTGTCAGAGCATTCTCAGGGAGGCTGATCATGCCTGGTGGAGGTGGGGACTATGTTCTTGATAACAGAAGCTTTCTAACGTCTTGCAGATTGTGTCTTTCAGAACACTCTTGGTTTGAAAAGCAAAGACCTTGGGTGGAAGAATCAGGTTCGTAAATGCTGGCTTAGGCTCCTTTTCTTTCCAGTTAAGCCTGAGCTTAGTGTGGAAGACCCCTGGGAGTCAGCTCCCTGGTTGAGGGAGTGAGCTCATATGAGTGGGCAGAGGAGGCACACACACTTGTGTGTACGCACATGTTCTCAGGGCAAGGAGGTAGACAAAGCAGGAGAGACCAAATACACGGAAAATCTCTGCCAGTGACCTAGCACTGAGGAATAGTCATCCACCTTGGCCAAGAGTCTAGAAGTGAGCGATTTAAAGATAGTTTGAGTTCGGGAGCACTTAGAAAGAAAACTGACCATCCCAAAGAGGCAGTGTTGGTATGGTAGAATGGGTATGCCAATATAACTTCCTTTTTGTCTGGAAGTTCTGCCGAGTATTATGTCTGGATTTCAGGAGTCAATTTAACTGTTAAAAAGGCAATGGCTCAAAATATATATATATATTTGAAGCCAGAAAGATGGTTTACAAGATGGAATCTGAGAAGCTAAGCTGAAGCAGTACCGCTGACTTAGTCTGCTCAGCCCTCCGCACACGCCTTCTGTGATTATCTAGTTGAAGTCTTCCGTGACTGTAAGGATGTTTACCTCCGGAGACTTGAGGAAGCAGGCACTCATAGACAACAGGCATTATGATAGCAATAAAAGTCATTTTGATGGTATGATATTTTCTTTAATGAGTCTCTTAAATATTTTGTTAAGTGAAAATTACCTTTCTCTTGCTTAAACATTTTGCATCGTCAGAATGAAAACTACTTTGATGTTCCTTCCTATCAGATAAAGTTAAAATTTTCTAGGTCTGTTTCCTTGGATTCCCATTATAAAACTCTAAGGTTTGTCACTGAGGCAGAACAGAATTTAGAGGCTACTCTCACTGTTCTCCAGAATCACTGACAAAAGCTTGTTCAGACCTAAACCCCGTCTCTGCATATTGGCTAGACAGTGACAGGCAGCCAGGCCCTCTTCGTCTGGTAACATGTCCCTGGTGAGGAGTCTTTCTCCCATCTGTGCCTCACCTGCCCAGTTCTCATCTTTCCCTCTCCTTTCCCCATAGTGACTAGTTGAAAATTTCTGAATAATCTTATAGAATATCTTTATGAATATGGAAGGGAAGACAGATGTGCGTGCACATGTATTCTGATTTTCTCCCTTTTTTACACAAATGTGGGCACAGTATATACTTTGCCCATGAGGCTTTGCAAAGGGCTCCTGCTAGCTCTGTGGACGAGGTGGAGAAATGGGGAGCAGACAATACCTTGTAATGACAGGGACGTGGCTGGTTCAGTGCACATCCAGACATGGAGTCTAGGCCTGCTGGCTCTGTGTCCTGGGTGGCCTTGTCTCAGGGGCCAGTTTTGCCCACACAAGGGAGTGCTTATGAAGCACTGGTAGGCTTCTAGGCAGCAGTTTATCCTGTTAAGTAGGTTAAAACCTCCCCTGGCAGTCTCACATGCAGCACTCAGGGGCCTGGTAAACCCTTCCCTCATAGATCATGCAAAGGTAAACTCTAAGCCTTTTGTTCTTTAAATGACTAAGTGACCTACTTATGCAAAAGCCCTGGTCCAGTGCTTGGCTCATGGTAGCTACTTCATAAAATAAACATTAGTTGAATCTGAATGATCATGGCATTCCAATTTAATGGTCCTGGGAATAAAAAGATTAATCATAAAGAGATGGGGAACTGGCTGATTTCAGAGCCAGCCCAGGGATGGTTTACTTTGGTAGCATAAGCCTCTCAAGCCAGGGGTCACTTCCTACTCTCCTGCCAGAGAAGCAGAAGCAGCTTTCTTTGTACTCAGGATTTGTATTTGTTTGTGGGGGTGGGATCCCAGGGTTCTAACAGCTACCTGCTGGCAATATTCAGACCAGTCCCTTAACAAAGTCCACTGGAAGAAATGGGAGTGAGGTGGAGGGACAGAGCTATGTTTGGGGAAGGCATGAGAAGTCCCCTCCTAGGGCTGCCTTTCTTTGGGACAATGTGCCTCCTCTCCTCTTACCCCTAAGGCATGCTTACGAACAAGAGCCCTGGGTCCCTAATCAGATTGATCCCAAGGAAGTCACCTTTCTTTAAGATTTGCCTCAGTCACATTTCAAAAAAGGTGATCCCAGGGGAGGAAAAAAAAAAAAAACATTTAGCTAAGATTACAAAAGTGAGAAAGAACTCCCCAGAAATTCGTTCTTTTAAGATGTAGACTATCACCACTCTCCAGTGTAGGTAACTTGAAGTCTGCAGTAGCAAATGAGCAAAGGAAAAAAAGAATAAAGTAAAATTGCCATGGGATGGTAACTTTCAAAAGTAACTTGCTAGATGTACATCTTTTCCAGGCCACCAGAGAATCTCCACTCAAGTCCCCAAACAGTGAACTGGGCTCTCATCCTAATTCTTCCTCAGGGAGCCAACACAGTCATCACCTCCACATAAACATGTCAATCCTCCCCACACAAGCCTGGGAAACCTCTCCCAGCCAGCCGGGAACTAACAGCTTCTGGCAAGCAGTGCCATCTCAGATAAAGAAAATGGTGGCACAGGGCACCTTCCCAGGTCACAGCCTTCTGTTGTCTGTGGTAGCCACCTCGTCCTAGAAGAATCCCTCCCTAGAAAAGGTACAGAGCTCTGCTGAGACCCTCTCCCGCTTCCCCTTGGCAGCTATACCCAGCACTCTTCCGGCCACCACCTTGAGTGTGAACTTGGCTCTCTCACCTGACTCTGGGTCATTATTTCAATTGTCCGAGCCTCAGTTTTCTCTCTGTAGGCCTCTGTTTCCTGGGGAAGTTACATGGGAAGAACATGGGAAATTATTCTTGCAAAATGTTTAGCAGGGTACCTGTGAGTTGTTAGTGCTGGGTAGATCTTACTTATTTCATCATTATCATTAAGGATGGAAGGTGGAATTGCCCAAGTTCACTCCGCGGCCTCACCAGACTGTAAGTTCCACAAGTCTCTATTAATTGAATGAATGAATAGGTGGGGGGATGATGGACGCATGCAATTGAGAAACTGGAATTTGAGCCTTTATCAATCAGATGCTCCTCTCTCCTTCCTGCCTTTCCAGATACACACACACACACATATATTCACACACACCTATATACACATATCTACACACGTACACACACCTACCTTCTATTTGTCCTTATAAAGCCAGCTTCTTCCAAAAGTGTTTTATCTGCTGCAACTCATTGTATCCACCCTATCACTAATGGGCCCCCCTAGAGGGGAAGATCCTCTCTCAGCACTGGAAACCATAGCAAGAAATACACCTGAGCAAGGAGTCAAGCCACAGAAAGAGGCACTCATGAACACACAGAGAGAAATGAAGAGGGTACTCAGTGGTGTCTCTTGAACAGACAGGGGATGAATGACAAAAGGATGCCACTCCATTTGGTTTTAGAAGCAGTGTGCCAAAGAGCAAGGCTAAGCATAGCTCCCTCCTCACAATAATTAATGGATAATTAATGGGTGAAAAGCTCAGGTCACAAGATGTACACCACATCCCATGTTATTTACAAGCACAGACACACAGATGCACACAAAGATTAGAAGAAACTTTACCAAAACATTAACAGTGATCAAATAAGAACTGATCGTTCTTTCCTTTATTCTAAAAAAAAAACTTATCTGTAGTTTCGACTTTTTCTGCAGTAAACAAGGGTTGTTTTATAAACAGAAAGCATACGATAGGTATCTTTAAATGTCCCTTGTCCTGAGTTTTTGAAAATAGAAATGCTAAAGATAGAAGGTTTGTCTCTTTACACATGAACTGCAAAGATGAGACCAACTGGAAAAGAAGGGAAGACAGGGGCTTCAGGTAGAAAGAGGAGAGCAGGGGTCTCTCAGAGGGAAGGGTGGGCTGGTGGTGGTGGTGTGCAGGACTCACTGCTGTCTAAAAGAAGTCAAATGGGAAATGCATACCGACGTGCCCCAGGCAACAGAGGCAGGCCTCGAAGAGGAGATGATCCTACCCCGAAAGCCTGGAGACTCAAAAAGGCAGAGGTGCTATGATCCATGATCCACCATCCACGTGGAGGCCGTGTCCTCCTCTGAGGAAGAAGAAAGCTCACAGCGCCCATCGCCTCCCTCCACCCCTCTCCTTCTTCCCCAGCAAGCGGCACCTCAACAGGAAAGGGAGGTACAGATGGCCGCCTTCTTCCAGGACCCCTGGCTAAGTACCCCTGGGTGAGCTGAGGAGCATTTTTATGCTGAGCCCTCTCCTGGTGAGCAGAGGTCGTGAGAGTCCCACCCACCTTCCACACCACACCACTAAGCCACTTGCACTGATCTGGGATGGAAGGGCGGTAAAGGGGCTATGGGGGGTGGAATAGAATCATGGTCTTCTGGACAAGAAAGTTGGAAAGGGCCCTGAAGTGAAATGAGGAATTTGGGGTGGGTATCACCTAGTCAACCAAGTATATGCTCTTCCTGCAAAATGGAACTTCTAACCTGTAACCTGTCCTCTAGTCAGTGAATGATCCCCCCCCCCATAAAACAGAGACAGTGATTCCCCCCTCCCCCATTAAACAAAGAGAAAGATCCCCAGCACAGAACAATGCACAACATGGTCTCCGCAAACATCACAAGACTAACAGATGCCACGTCATCCATCATTACTAAATTAACAGTTAATAATTATTGATACAGAGCAAAGAAATTGGATTTATGTGGCAACTGAGGTAATCCACAACCAATGAAACTGGGACAGAACATCTGATGGCCTAAGGGGAACCCTGGGGAACTTTTATAGACGAATGTAGAAGGAATTGGGATGGAAGCGCTCACAAGGGTGAATGGGCCTTGTGTGGCTTCTCCTCTCACTCGCAAGGAGGATCCTTTTCCATTCTCCAGGAAAAGCCTATGCTTACCTATGCTTTGTGTTAAGTCTAATCTCCGCTTTCCTTTATAAAAATGACACCTCGATTCTGTTCTAATAGAGTCCCAGGTGTCTCATTTTCCACTCCCTTCTGTTTTCTTGCTCTCCCTTTGACTCAGCCAAACTTGCTATTTCTGCTGGGTGAACCGAACCAGGCCCATGGCTCAGAGGTGAGTTCTCACCTCCAATAGTGTGATCCAGTTGGAGAACCCTCACTCGTGGCAGGGAGGGCTCGGCTGCCCTGCTCACCAGTGAGGACTTGTGAGGGTTTACACCTTTCAAAAGGTGATCCATGTAAACAAAAATATTTGCTTGGGATATTTTTGTAATACTGGAATACTTTGAATGTTTTTTGAAGGAACTTCATTCCTGGCAAAGAGAAAAGGAACCCCTGTCCTAGCTCTTCTTCAATGGGAACAGGCTCCTCTTCCCTGGAGTTTCCTCCTCCGGTGTGGCAGCGATGCCCAAGACATCTCCCACTTCTCCTATAAACCATCTGGGCATCTTGAAAAGGGGTGAAAATGACAGAAAATGGAGCAGCAAGCGTTTCAGTGAATAAGAGGTAAAAGCAAACCCACAGAGTTTGGACAAGATAACCCAAAGGAAAGATCAGAGAGGTGGGGGGAAAAAACCCACCCCAGGGAAAAAGTAAGAATGAGCACACCCTGCTTCCCTCCCCTAAGCCATCAACCCCTCAGGGCCTGATGGGGACCTGGCTCCTTTCAAAGAAGCACCACTTTCCAGTCTTGGCTCAGGGACAGTGGTCCCCACAAAATTGATGCTGGCAGATTTTGACATATAGTTGCTGGGGGTGGTCTTGAAGATGTCCTGGTGCTAATTTAGAAAGACTCAGCTTGGAACACGAGCTACGGAGCTTGATCACTGTATTTCTGCCCTCCAACAGATGTGACAGCATCATTTATGCTTGGAATTCTGAAAGGCTGCCCAGCCAGAGCTCTGGACTAGTGCCTGGAAGTTGGCTCCACGCCTGCCCATGCTTGAATCGAAATTCTCAGGGCACCAAGTGGGTGGCAGAGTATCTCTGGGCTCTAGGTTAGGAAGTCAAATCATCAGCTCCCTCTCTGCCAGGGGAAAGACTGACATTTTGGGCCATAGTTTCTATGTAAAATGACATATAAAAGCAAAAATTAGGGATCATGTTTAAAATCTTTCAAGGAATTAATTTATTAGAACGCATTTCTGAAGTGTGCTTGACACTACCTTCTGTGCTACACGGAACTAAATGGACTTGTAATTGAGCAAATAATTATACCTAAGGCAACTGATTAATGAGACAATGAAAGGAGATCCTTGTTAGTGTGCCACTGTCTTTTCCTAATGTGTTGTTGTGCCCGGAATTTCCTGGGACCCCCCTAAGTGACAGTCTGAGACATACTCCGATATAAAAGCATGAGGTGAGCTTTATTCAAGCCCAGGCCAAGCCTGGGCCTGGACTCTCCTGGTATGCACACCAAGGAAGAGCCCCAAACCTGGGGTGTGGAAGGTTTTTATAGGGTACAGAAAGCAAGAAGGGCGGGGTTGGGTATGAGTACACTTTTGATTGGTGGTTAGGGGTTTCTATGGTACGGGTAGGATTTGGATTGGTACAGGCTGAGGGGTGGGGGATTGTCCAGTGACTATGTAGTGGCCTTACTAGGTGGTACAGTCTTATTGGATAGCCAGGCCGCATGATTAAGGGGAATACCTGAATTTTAAGGAAACTGAAATTTATTGCCTAAAATGGCAGTGTTGCCTAAGGTGGCAGCCAGGGCCCAAAATGGCGTTAGCCTGGTTCTCTCAGTGTGTGTGTATGTGTGTGTGGAGAAAGGCTGTGAGAACTGCAGGGCCCTCAAAGCCTGGGGAACATTCAGAGAATGAGCCCCTAACTGCTTCTCCTCCGTTCCCAAAACAGCCATATTCCTTTCTTCATGCTCCCTCTGCTAGAAGTCACTAGCCCTTTCTTTGTCTACTTAACTATGCAGAAATCTTCTCCCTTCTTTCTCCTTATCATATATTAACAAAGTTGAGTAGGAACCAACCACAAAGTCACATAGTTCTTTCTTCCTTTGGTTTGTTAACTTTGCAGAGATCCTCACCATCTCTCCCTGCTTACTTCTTGTCATATGTTAATGAAGTTGAGTAGAAACCATTAACAAGATGATTTGTCTTTATTAAAGTCATTTATATTTTCCAATTATACTGTAAGACCAAAAATATGTCTTTTGTTTATGCTACTTCCCTGTAGAGAACCCTATACAGATACTATAAGATAAAGCTGATTTTGTGCTTTGGTGCTGGCTGTAGCCACCAGCTTAGTCAGCTCTCCTGATCCCATCCTTTGTTTCTGCGTCTTCTCTTATGCTGTATTTTCCTCATTCCCCACCAATTCCACTTGGGTTCACTCCCCTTCGCTGCACTGGTTCACAACATGTGTGTGCGTGTGTATTTTTTTCTTTTTTTTTTTTAGAAATGGGGTCTTGCTCTGTTGCCCAAGCGAGAGGGCAATGGCATCATCACAGCTCACTGCAACTTCAAACTCCTGGGCTCAAGAGATCCTCTCACCTCAGCCCCCAGACTAGTTAGCTTGGCTAATTTTCTTTTTAATTTTTTATAGAGCTATGGGTCTTTCTATGTTTCCCAGGCTAGTCTCAATCTCCTGGCCTCAAGCAATCCTCCTACCTCAGCCTCCCAAACCATTGGGATTATAGGCATGAGCCACCACACTCATCCCTGGTTAATTTTTGTATCAGTGATTTGAATATAGGAAGGACAAGCTTAAAATGTTCAGATATCACTAGGGTAGAAAGAGGCAATAAACTCTGATTGGCAATAGAAGTATCTAAGACAAGGTGACCAGATTTTAACATTGGTAAAGTGGGACACCACTGACGGAGGTGGGGTGGGAGGGCAGGTGGTTCTTAATTAAAAATTTGGTCTATACGGAGCAACAAAAATTTTCATAGAACACAAAAATAGTATTGTAATATATTTTTCTAATTTCAACATAAGTATAATTTACAAATATAATACATTTAAAAAGATTATGTATAGTATTATTTTATTCTTTGGCATATTTCTCATTTGAGTGAATTTTTTTTTTAGTAGATTGTTGTTGTTTAAAAGGTCATGAAATTTTTCACAAGAATTTGTTAAATTATATTCAAGTCATAAAATGGCTTTCAAAGTCTCAACACTTAATTGTGATTTTTCTGATGTCCACACTTTATTTACCATAGAAAAAACGCATTCAGTTACAGCGATAGTTCCTGGTAAGGACAGCGTGTTTTCCACAATTTTTAGTGCATTATTGTATGGAACATGGTTTGTTTCAAAATGATTAATATTTTTCATCTGAGAGCCAGTTACAAAATGTTTCATCATTGCCAATGCCAAAATATGCCATTGTTCATTAAGTCTAAACAATGGGGTCGAATTCTAACAACAGATCAAGAATGTGAACTTTGATAAGCAGTTCTTGATAATCAGTTCTCAACAATTATTTGTTATTATTAAAGTTTAACATCATAAAATTAACAAAAGTAATATAAAACTCATATCCTGGTGAAATAGCCACATGGCAGCCGAAAACCATATATTCCCTTCCCGTTCTCCCACCATTCCCTAGCTTGTTGTGCATTCTTTCCAAAAATCAGGGCTTTTTAAAACACCGCAGGATGCAGGACAAATTGTTAAAAATTGGGACTGTCCCTCCAAAAGCAGGACATCTGGTCACCTTAATCTAAGACGATTTCTGCTGCCCAGCAAGACTGGCTGAACTTAACAAGGTGGTTCAGATGGGATTACTGTGAGGACCTACATCTAGGTTCAGAAAAGCATCTGAGTGGCTATAATCCATGCCAGTGACGGCCCCAGTGAACAAGACTCCGAGGAGCCTATTGAATCTGAGCTCGGCTTATGTCAAAAGTGTCACGTGGCTTCTAAAACTTAAGATAGCATTGGCAGATGTGTAATATTCAGAAAAAATAAAATGAAAGTCCATCTGTACCCATTTTTGGAGTTTTTAGCTAGGATCCTCTTATTAAAGGGATATTGACAAAAAAGAAAGTGTGATGAGAATGGGAAGGATCTGGAAACGTTATTAGGTAAGGAACGGCTAACATAAATGGAGAAGCTCTGGAAATGGAAAACCCAAGTGAGGCAGGACAGCCACCTTCACACACCTGAAGAACTACTCTGCCTCCTCTGTGCAGACTCAGAACGCAGCATTAGGACCCACTAGTGGAAACCATGTATGGCTGACGAATAAAGGAACATGCTGGTTTATAAAGAAGTAAATCCACCATCCCCAGAAGCATTCAAACGGGTTAAATGAGCACCAGCTAGAGATACATCATTGGGTAGAAACATCATTAGAACCCCTTACATTGTCCCTTCTAACTCTGAGACTCTAAATTCAAGACCATGAAATGATAAAAGATCCCAGCAAATAAGAAGCAGATGGGTGGGGGGGAGTGGTGGCTAGCCACCTATCAGAATTTTGGTCATCAGTGGATTAATGGGAGGTGATTCATAGATGATCTGAGGGTGGGTACAGGAGGAAGATGAAGTTAATCTTCCTCTGACTGTCATGCTCTGCAGGAGAGAGCAGAAGGGCTTCTTGCCCCAGGCTTGAGGTAAGACAAACTGGAACAAAGGAGGATGAGCATCACTTGTCCAAGGCCCTAATAAGAGCAACATCCTCTCTCATGCCTGCCCTTGGTACCTGCCACAGAACCTGCACAAAGGGCTTTGCACCAGGACACTACCTTGTGTTCCACATGGGAAGATGGTTGCTAAGCAGGAAGGGGACATCAGGAAAACCCAGAAAACAAGCAACACTCATGAAAAAAATCTGGAACCAGCCATCTCCCTGCAAGCACTCCCTGCCCTGGCCTGTCCTGGGTGTTCTCCCTGGAAAGGGAGGGAAGAACTGGTGCTATCTAAGTCTGGCCTCTTCTACCTCTCATTTTTGCTATGAATTGTACAGATTTTATGACTTTTGCTTCAGTGACACCAAGGTCACTGGACAAAAGAGTCAGGGTGAGGCAGAGTACCCGAGATATAGACAATTTCCCACCAGGATGAGGCCAAGGCAGGACATCCATGGAGAAAAGCTCCTTCAGGACCGTTTTGGAGTTGGGGCCAGGCATGGAGGAAACTCAATGGCTGGGAAGTCTGACTGCATTCATTTTCCCACTGCCATCCTGGGAATAACACTAGATGTGCAAGTCCCACTGAAAGTGAATGTGCAAATGCCCCCCTGCTCTCTAAGTCACTTCCACCCCGGAGGAAACTAACTCTCCTCCTCTAACCTTTTCCTTCCTTATTCTATTTCATATCCTCTTCTTACTCCCTGGAGACCACTGCTCCTTACAGGCCCCCACGGTTATTTTTTGAGTCAACAGGCTATTTATTCAGTTCTTGCAAGAGAACTGCCCTAACAGCTCTACTTTTTTCTCTTTTCCCTGTTTGACCCACTAACCTATCCTTCCTTTGACTAAGTCCCCGAGAAAGCAGAAGGGTCAGTAATGGAAGTGTCCTTTGTGGGCCCAGAGGATAAGAACAGACCATGCTGGAAAACAAAGGTGCCAAAGGCATAATTAGAGAAAGTTATAGAAAAAGAGGTCCATTGCTTTACTGAGTAGCTTATCTTAAAAATGGTACCAGGTCCTTCTTATTAATCAAGTTTCTTTTTAGCCAAAGAAGAAGGGAAGAAACAGATGCTTGGAGATAATATTTAGACCAATGGCTTTTGAATTCTTTATCCTAAGACCCGTGCCTCTTGTTCTGGGATTGTTAAATTTTCCAAACTCCTGTATCCATCAAAAAACAAAAGGTGAGCTGGCAACTCTGGTCTTTGAGATTTTAAAAAAGAGAAATGAGTATTTCTAGTACATTAAATTATGGGCTTTTGATTAGTTGTAGGCTATACTCTCTGATATTTCTCTCTTTCTCCCTCCTGCCCCTTCATATCTCTCTCTCTCTCTCTCTCTCTCTCTCTCTCTCTCTCAATGGGCCCTGGCAGATAGGAGGAATGTGAACGATCACTAGTGACAACAGGGGCTGGAGGCCTGTGTAGTGACAGGTCAGGGGTGAAGAGATCCAGACTTACAGCTGCCATGGGTGTGAGTGGCAGCAAGGCTAAGAGTGCCTGCAGGCCACACTGTTCAATTCCAGTGTCCTGGGAACTTTGTGTCCTCAGCTCAGTTCATGTCCTATGAGCCAAGAAACTAGAAATACTACTGGCAAATGGCAAGGGCCTGTATTTGGAAAGGCAGCCAGACAAAGGCACAGGTGGCAGAGAACAACTCAGCCATCTCTTTCCCTGTGTATTAGGGATTCACTGAGTTGCTACTATGCACGCACGTATGTCTATAGCAGCGGGTCTCCATCTTCAAAGAGCTGACCCTTTGATCAATATCATCTTTGTCAGCAGACAGGATGAAGGTTGGCTATATTTGGAGGAAGGTAAAGGGATAAGAAGACATGAAGTCATCCTTTCCCATTCTCAGGAGAAAGCAGAGAGGGATGGTGACTTCCAGGTCCCCAGGCATCCTGTGGCTGTGATGATTCTCTAGTACCCCTCAAGCTGTCATCTCTGCTGTGCTCTTGAATCCCAGGCAGTCTCTATCCCTGTGTACTCTGAAGTCCTGGTCCTGGATTGTGACACATCCATCTGTCTCCAGTGCTGTGCCCTGTTATCATAAGAACCCTTTTCATGTCCTCCTTTCTACTTACTCCACAATTGAAGATGGAAAACAGAACTCAGGCAAGATTGTAAATTATCTCATTTTGGAGAAAAACACCAAGAAACGAGAAAAACTCACATGTTTTTCTTCCACCCTCAAAGGCATGGATGAACTGGCAGAGTTTTTTGGCAGATTCAAAAAAATATTAAGGAAATGCTTTAAGCACCCCTTAATATACAAAAATCCCTAAGAGACTTCAATCCATTTAAGGCAACAGGCCCTAGATGGATGAGATAAACAAGTAACAGATTTAAATAGGCAAATCAGACCTTGGAGAAGGGCCAGAGATAGAGTCATCTCAGTGTTGGCCACATACACTGTATTTTTCTATATAACCTCAATTTAATGTTCAGTCTTATGATAGATCACAAGTCCTAATTTTCAGTTCAGAAAACAGAATCACCAGAGCTGTACGTCAAAGAGTCAAACAGATGATAGGTGCAAGAGAGCTTCTGAGGAGGGAAGAGGGTGGAGAGAGTCCTCAGTGAGGGCAAGGGAGATCAGAGAGGGCTTCCTGGAGGAGGCATTATAGTGCTTGGCAGGTGGGGATGGTGAGCACTGCAATGGAATCTGTTGATCAGCTCTTCCAAGGCTCAGCCCCCTATCCGACTTTCATCTCTCTCTCAAGTCTGCTCCATTTGGGTACTCACTTGTCCCCACCATGTGGCACAGTGTCCCAATATCTATAATTCACCATGACAGATGCATGCAGGGCCAGGAGGGAGGGGTGACAAGATGGTGATCAATCTCCTTCTCCACCTCTCCTTCACATTTACCCTGGGGCCCTTCATGGCCAGTTTCCCTCCCCATCTCCACCAGGACCTGGGGCTCCTGGGCTCACAGCATGGCACCAAGATCTAGGATCTGCAGCAAGTAGCCCCAGCAGAGATGCCAGCTGCCCTCAGGATTCCAGCAGCTCGGGCTGCTATTCCTTGGAGGAATAGAAACACCAATGCAACAAATACTGACTAACACAGTCATGGGCTAGACACAGGCAGTTCAGCAACGAACCAGAGAAGGTCTTTGCCATGGAGAAACAGAAAATGTAGTAGAGGGAACAGACAAGTTGCAAGAAGCTTATGGAGCTGGGCATGGAAGGAAGCTGCCTGGCCCTGGGGTCCCCAGGAAGACTAGTGTTTCTGGTTAAAAGTGAGCCAGCTGCCCTCCTGTGAATATCACTGCGCTGCAGAGCACAGCTTCTTCCCCACAACTCTACTGGCCTTTGAGCCTCAGAAACATCACTTCTTCTAGAAAACCCACCTCAACCAATCATATTTAACCCTAAGCACACGTGACCCGGCAGGCCAGGCCACACCCACCTGCAGATATTTTTGGTGCCTCCTTCCCATGAGTCTATGCTGCCCACTGACCATTGCTCACTTGAGCATAAGGCCCATATTGTTTATTTAAGTTCCTCTTCCCTGTGGCGATCCCAGAGATGTTGCTGCTTTAACAGCAATTCAGAGTGCTGGCTTTGGAGTCAGGGCCCCTGGGTGAAAATTCTGGGTCTACTTCTTAGCAGACACATTTTGCTGAGCCGCTGTTCTATATAATCAATCAAGCATAATTACCTCATGTAGGTAAAAGGTCTAGTTCTGAGTTGGGCACATAGTAGGTTCTCAAGAAGTCAGGTTTCTTTAAATGCCAAACACAGTGGAGACTCATGTGACCTGGCAACATCCTGTGCCTACCTTGGCTTGGTTATGAGGGATAAGCCTTGTTCACTCCTGGGCTGGACAGTGGCAGGAGAGATAAAGAAAGCACCAAGTATTTGCTAAGCTATCCTGGAGAAGGGCCTGGTCCTCACAGTAGTCAGGCTTAAGAGGCTGTTTTTGAACTTGGCCATTAGCAGAGGACTGGGGAAGAATAGAAGGTAGTCTGGGGGTTTACAGAGCAGGGACAAGACTCTTCAGCATGGTCATAAGGGTCTCTGTGAGTCCCCACAGGAAATTATTGGGGGTCAAGGTCCAGGGACAGCCCAGGCCTCTCAGTCAGATCCAGTCCTTTCTTCCCTCCCAGACCCTCCCTCACCATCCACAGAGAGAGAGCCATGAACTGGACAGAAGTGGCTATGGCACTGGGGACACCTGCTCCGCCCATAGAGGAGCCAGCTGCATCTCCAGCCCTTTGGATGGAGCAACACTCCCTTCAAGTGGCAGGAGAGATAACTCTGTTGAGGCTGGCTCCTTCCCATCCTGAAAGGACAGCTTTCAACAGAGCCAAGACAAGCGGGACAGCTCTATCTGACAAGCAAGCAGGTAAACTCCTGCAGACACAGGTGTCAGGTAGCTCTCTGAAAGGTGGGGCCCCCTTCCCCTCTCTTACAGACCCTTCCCCACTTCCCCATCCCGCACCCCAAGAAATGAAAAAAAAATTGTGCTCTGTAGGCTGTCAGTCAGATCTGTTGACCTGTATAAGATCTAGCCCATATTGTTTATCTCTTTCCTAAACCCTTACCTCCTTGTGGGACACCACAGGCAAGAATTTCTAGAGCTCCTCTTATATGGACTTAGAGATAAAACATTCCTATGTTGTTCTCTTCTACCCCAGTATTTATTAAGCACTTAGTATGTGCTGGATTAATACAGAGACAAAGACAAATCTGATTCCCTCCCTCAAGGAGAAGAAACAGACTCACATCATTAAACAGTGCCACAAGGTGGCACCTGTGGCTCAGTGGGTAGGGTGCCAGTGGGTGGCGAGTTCGAACCCAGGCCCTGCCAAACTGCAACAAAAAATAGCCGGGTGTTGTGGTGGGCGTCTATAGTCCCAGCTACTCTGGAGGCTGAGGCAAGAGAATCGCCTAAACCTAGGACTTGGATGTTGCTGTGAGCTGTGACGCCACAGCACTCTATGGAGGATGATAAAGTGAGACTCTATCTCTAAAAATAAAATAAAATAAACAGTGCCACAAACTGTAGCCAATTGTCACCAGTAATAACAAAGAAGGACACTTAAGCATTATGGAAGTGCAAAGGGGGTACAATTAATCCCATTATTCATGTCTTGTCTAGAGACATCTGAAGGGAAAGGTGGGGCCCCATCCGTCTCTTGGGCCCCCTGGGAAGCTGGCATGGGGCATCAAAGCCTGGTAGCAAGCGGGCCACCTGAGGACGCCTGCTGCTCTGACTTTCACATGCTGAGGCACAGGCAGTGGCGGGAACATTGCTTTCCTGAGGGTTTGTAATACCCATTCCATAATCACCCCTTAGTTCCTTCTTCATGTAGATAACAGATATATAGTGAGCCCACCTTGTCGAACTGGCCTCATGCATGGGCACCAAACCCCACCTAGAATTGCTGGCAACTGGGTGTTTTACAATGTTGTTCTTGACAGTGAAGGTGAAACATCTCAATCCTAGCAGAGGAGGCTCAGAGGACACGTACGTGCATGTGCACATACCCAGGTGTGGACGGAGGGAAAGGTGTTGGACACACTGCTGTATGAAGGGAAGAGTGGGGAAAAGAGAGCCCACCCACCTGGGAAAAACTGAAAATCATTTCCGCCAACTTAGTTAAGCACTTGGCTCATCTTGGACCGAGAATATTTGTAAAACATTGTTTTAACCAATCAAGACAAGCTCAGTTACCAAATGATTCGACAAGGATCTGTCTCCACGTATTAGAATTATGCACACTTCCTGCTACACACACACTAATGATTTCCCTTTCCACCAGACCCTTGGCTTTGTAAGGATCTGCCCTGTTCACTTCCTCATCCTGTACCTCACAAGAAAAGTTGCTAAATAAATATCAATGAGCAACCTTCCATTCCTTCACCTCATTGGCTGTGCAACAGAAGGAAGTGAGAGTTAGTTCAGCTCCATGCTGGGAAGACATCCCTAACGGGAGGATTCTTGAAACCCTGGGATACAGTTCCAATGAAGCATGTGCAATTTACTTGCCTGAGAAATTCTAGGAATAGAGTTGGCATTCTTTAATCTGGGCTGGTCAAGTAGAGTTTTGCATTGAGGCCAGGGGACACCCAGTCCCCCTTGCCTGTTATGGATGTTTTGGCTCTCGACCAAATGCTAGCAGCATGCTAGGTGTCCTCTGCACAAGGCTCTGTTTCCCAAGAACTTGGAGTGCTGCACAAATACCCAACATCTGTGAATTTCCACAGTGCCTTTCTCCAAGGAATTCCACACACGTACAGACATGATCTCATTCATCCTCTCATTCCCTCTGAGGCAGGGAGGGGACAAGCATGATTACCTCTGTTCAACATGTGGGGGAACAAGGCACAGAGATGGAGAGAAATTTTCTTGAGGTTACACAGCAAATTCAGGACTGCTGAAAAGGAAAGTAGGAGGTTGGCCCAGTGCCCCATACTGGTTTCCTCTCTTGATCTTGCCTTGACGTTGTATTGAGAATTAAAAGTTTAATGGAAGGGCCACATTATAAAGACCATTGTATTATCATCATGCATGTCCTGTAAAATCCAACAAGACAACTAAAACATGATATTTACCATCACTTCAAGCTTTCTCCTTCCAGGTTCCTACTTCAGTGACTAGGACCTTGTGGAAGTAATAGAAATGAAGAATAAAGCGAAGCCCAGGAACAACAAATGTGGTGGGGAAGATGCCAAAACTCTACCTGGAACTGGGACCCAAGCAGCAGGGCCCATTCATCCCGCTGGGGAGTGGGGACTGTTTTGGAAAATGCAATGCTTTGGAAAATCAGCAAAGGTTAGGAAGCCTGGCCTGAATTGGAGCCCAAGAGGCAAAGACCAGCTGAGCAGTAAAAGAAGCCAGAGCAGAGACAACTCATCCCAAGGAGGACTCATCACCCTTTTCCACTCTAATCAGAGAGCTCTCGTAATTAATCTAAGGCCTTGGCTATGACCATGGCAAAGGATTTTCTTCCAGTCAATCCTTAAAGCTCCATCTGTCTCCAAGCAAAGCTCTGACACTTGCACTCCATTCAGAAGGAAGCTTAAAATATTGACTAATCCCATCTGCATCTACTCAAATCTTGGGAACCTGGATAAAAAGGGCTGAGACCCAAAAGGTAAAAACTTCAATTAGGCATGCTACTAAACTTAAGGAACAATGGTGCACAGTTTAGTCCAAAGGTTCCTATTATTACTCTGCAAATAGGTCAGAAGTGTAACAGGGCCTGAGTGGCACCTGGTTCATCACAGCCTGGTGTGACCTTCACTCGGGCCTTTTTGTTTCTTCACTTTACTAGAGAGAAAACCTCAGGTGCAAAAGAAGGCTCTTTGTCTCCCCCTACATACACACGCATTCAATATAATCAGCACACCCATCTTCTCTGACCCGCACCTGCTGTGAAGTGCAAGTCTCACCTGGCCAAGGCCTTCAATAGCAATCTCAGCTGGAAATGGACATACCAGGAAGGATGAGGAGAGAGAAACCAAAGGCACAGGGTGTATGGATCAAGAAAGGAACTAATGATCTTACGGAGACCCATTTCAGAAGATTTAGGGAGGAAAACAAATTGCAAGGGTTTTTAAAGAAGCCAATAAGATGCAAGGAAACCAAAGTGGGAACTTCAAGAGGAACGATCATGGCAAAAGGGGGACATTGGAGCCAAAGGCAAGGGGACTTCAGGTGGGTGCACATTGAGGAAGAGTTTAATGAAGAGAGAAGACTCTTTGAACTGATTTGAGGGAGAGAATGGGAGTTATTGAGGAGTTACAGATCACAAATGCAAAAGAAAACGGCTCATCTTCAGGTAGAAGCCCAGAAATAGACAAGACAGGATGAAGGCATGGGCACAGAGGCAGGCTTTGTGTGGGAGGTGCAAACTGGCTTCATTTCAGTGCCTTGTTGGTGGGCCCTGGGATCTGCTATTCTAGATGGGGACCTGACCTCACAGCGCCTCACTAGGCATGACCTCTGGGCCAGACTCTCCATTCGCTGATGGTAACCTGGAGGTAGAGATCCCGCTTCCACATTCTCACCACTGCTGTCCCACTGCCATAACTGGCTCTTCCTTTTCCTCCCAAACCCACCCAGGACTTCTGAGTTTGGCTTCCACCATCACTAAGACCTGCTCTTTTTCCACCCCAGTGTAACACACAGCAGGCAAATTTAGACTCCTAAAAGGACACCTGTTATGATGGACAGGTATGAAGAGTTACTCATGAACTTAGACCTCTCCAGGGGCACCTGGTATGATGGACAGATAAGAGGAGTGACTCGTGCCATTCCAGGGTCTTTGATCTTCCTTGTGATCCAGCCACTGTTGACTCCCCAGCTCAGTTGTCTGGCACATACTAAGTACTCGAGAAATATTAAATAGTTCTTAGATTTAGCCTATTTTGCATTCATCTTCTCTTCTTCCTTGCTTCTAACAGGAAATTATTTTTCTCTAAGAAAATAAGCTAAAATGTTTCCTGTGTGAGACACTGACCTAGGCAGAATCCTACAATGACCACCCAAGGTGGGCACTGTCAGTTCCGCAATGATACTTGTAAGCCTCGACCACCTGCAGAAACAAGCTCTCTGTAGACCCTGTGCAACTACACACAGCAGGGCAAAGTCAATTTTAAAGTTACTCAGGCAGATTTTTGCTCTGAGGATCAATTGACTGGCTGGACTTAATGATGAGGTCACTCCTTAATGCAGGTACTCCCAACAGAATGTATGGGATTAATGGAGACGCTGATGCAGGGGAATGTGATAAAGGTCTCAAAACTACACAGAATCTAGTCCCAAAGTCAGCATCAAAAGCCACTACTTTGGAAATGCCCACTCACTGAGCCTTAATATATTCTCACTCAGGACTCCTGAAGCAAAATGGTCTTAATAAAAACAAAGCCAAATAAGAATGGGTGCTCTGAAAGTAGGAAATCCACAATTGCTACTGAGTTTGGATCTTTAGGAGGAACATGAGGCAGCCAAAGCTCTTGGCCAGCTTCATGTTAACACAAGTTGGCCAGCTCTGCAGATTCCTGGACGTCTGCATCCTTAGCAGGGTGAACATCTCCTTTGCCCTATGCCTGGTTCCTTCTAGTTCAGCCTAGGGCACCAGCCAAGTCCCCCTGGGGCAAGAGTTCTAAAGACTGATTTTCCAAAGGTTTCCTGCCACCCAGGAGACTCTAAGTTTCCCCAGTATCACACCGCCTTGTGTCACAGGTTGGCAAGAACACTTAGACTGGGAGTTCATGTGGGGTGCACCCAACAGTTCCTACCGTGGGAAAGAAGTAGAGACCTCACTCTAGGCCTCAACTGATTCTTGGGCATAGGAAGATTCACCTCCTTGAATTACTTGGAACAAGTCACTTCATCCTGGGCATAAAAATAAACACCAATGAAAATCAGAAACCTAACATAAATCAGAGACCTAATGGAAATCAGAAACCTAATGAAAATCAGAAAGTAGGCCTAAAATAATTCTTGCATTCCAGATTGTCATTCAGGCAGCAGGCATTTATTGAACACCTACTAAATATGATGCACTTCCCCAGCCTGGGAGCATACAGCAATAGCAAGTCCAACAGAGTCTCCATTTTATAGGACATGTTCTCGAGAAGACAGACACTCAGCAAAGACATATACAAACAAATCAGACCATGACAGGCAGGATGGCGCAGATCACATAGACTGAGGCAGGAGAATCACTGCAGATGGGGCTGGACAAGACCTCTCTGAGAGTGATGGACTGCAAGCAGGATGAGGAGCCGGCAGAGGGAACAGTCTGAAACTCACAGAAGAAAGAACGGAGGCAAGTGAAAGACCCTTCAGTGCATAGGAACTGGTACTGAACAGAAAGAAAAGTGAATCCAGCTCAAGATAAGGCATGGAAGGGAAGAGAGAGGGAGCCAGATCTTGTGGGGCCTCAAAAGCTGTAATGGAGGAAGTCTCTGGAGGTGTTCATTGCAGTAGGGGGGCTAAAACTCAGGGCCATAACCCACTTGAGGTTTCAGGGGGAATGCCAGCCTATTCTAGTGCTCCCCCACATCCAAATTTTGCTCAACTATCACTGTGACGGGGAGACCATTCCTGCCCAGCCTACCTGCTTCCTCACTCCCACCCCTTCACCCTGCTGCCCTGCTCTTCATCACGCATGCTGGTAGTGAGCGCACCATCTGTGTATATAGTAGTTCGTTTACAGTCCGTCTCCCCCTACTACACTGCAAACCCGTTGAGGTCAGGGATTTTGTCTATTTTTTTTTTTAATTTTGCATGTCCAAAGGTTGGAACACAGGCCTAGCATAGATAAAGTAAGGTCTGGAGCAATATACCTTGTTGTCACCATGCAAACCTTTACAAGTGTGCCTTTCTTGGTAAGTGTTATCATGCCTCTTTTTATACACAAGAAGGTAAGAGGGAGTGAGTCACAGCCCAATATGACAACACCAGCAAGTGGCAGATCTGAGATGCAAATCTATTCTATTAGTTTCTACAACTCTCTGCTATAAAAGACTGTGTGCCACCAGCCTACACTTGTCCCTAAAGCTTCCAGACCTCTGCTTCAATTCCAAGGTAAAGGACTTTATACAAGAGACAGAGAAGTGCAACAGAGATAAAGAGACAGCAGGAGAAAGTCAGATGTCGGTGGGTCTACACAGGTTTTCTTTGGGAAAGGATGCCGTTCAGACCCACAAGTGAGCAGGCAGCCTTCCTAAGGCTGTGCTAGGACTGTGCAACTCCTCAGCATCCACACACAGAGCTTACAGAGAAGCACATGCCAAGGAACCAGATTTTTCTTTCCTATGCCTTTGACTAGAGAACAAGTCCCTTCTGCATCTTGGCCTTCATGTCCTCATCTGAAAAACAAAGAGAGCAACCTAATAGTGGTTCCCACACCTGGCTCTGTATCAGGATGTGGATTTCAAACCTTTGCCCCTGGCAAGATTTTGATTCTAAAAGCCCATGATGGGGCAAGTAAATATATTTGTTTAACTAGTGCTAAGTTCTACCTAAGAAGCAGTGTGATGGAAGGGTGGAGGCATGGCCCTGGGTCACAGACTGCCTGAATGCAATCCTGACGTTGCCTCTTGCTGTTTGTGAGGCCTTACTTAATAGT
Source organism: Galago senegalensis (assembly GCA_963575145.1). Classification (NCBI taxonomy): domain Eukaryota; kingdom Metazoa; phylum Chordata; class Mammalia; order Primates; family Galagidae; genus Galago; species Galago senegalensis. The sequence goes on from CAUYTI010051311.1 coordinate 37,733, forward strand.
AATCAGCCTAAAGTCCAATTCTCATCAGACAAATAGGGACAGTAATGCTAGGAGGCCTGGTATGAAGATTAAGTGAGTTGGCACTTGTAAAAGCACTCCGAACAGTGCCTGGTACATACTTAAGTGCTATATTAAGTGTCTGTTGAATAGATCCTCAGGCAGCTAGGTTGCTGCCGGCTATGGATAACTTCTAACAGGCTTTTATATATTTATATTCCATGATTCTCTGCCCTATTGCTCCCTAGAATAAAAAGAAAACGGTCCTCATTAAATTCCTGTGTTGCAGAACACTCCAAACATCACTCCTGACTCACTATTGAATCAGCCTCAACAGGAATTAGACCCTTTTAAAAACGACTTTGAACAACATGCCAGATCAGGCAGGGTTATTTGACATTGACATGGAACCATTGAATTGCCAAGTTGAAAGAATCTTGAGATCGTTGGTCAGCATTCTTTTCAAGTGCACATGGAACTTCTACAAGAAAAAAAAAGTGTATATGTGTGTGTATATATATGTACACATATATAAAAAAACACATCCCAGGTCACAAAACAAATCTCAACAGTACCAAAAGAAAAAAAAATCATACATTCCACATTCTCACAAAATGCAAGTAAATTAGAAATGGCTGAGATCAAAACCCACCCACCTCCATCTCAATGGAAATGTAAAACATACTTCTAAATAACTCAATGAAATAGAGAACTCAGAATATTTAAAATATGAGGACACAAGGCCTGGCATAATGGCTCATGTCTATAATCCTAGCACTCCCAGAGGCCTAGGCAGGTGGATTGCTTGAGATCACAAGTTTGAGACCAGTCTGAGCAAAAGCAAGACCCCATCTCTAAAAATAGCCAGGTGTTGTGACAGGCGCCTATAGTCCCAGCTACTTGGGATGCTGAGGCAAGAGAATCACATGAGCCCAGGAGTTTGAGGTTGCTGTGAACTATGACTCCACGGCACTCTACTCAGGGTGACTAAGTGAGACTCTGTCTCAAAAAAAAAAAAAAATCATTGTGAAGTATTTTGTGTCCTAAAATGTGTGCTAGCTTGGAGAATGTTCCATGTCCTTATGAAAAATACTTATTTTTCTACAGCTTTTAGATAGAATAGTCTGTAAATGTCTATTAAATCTATTTGGTCTAAAGTCATATTTAAATCCAGTAATTATTCGTTTATTTTGTCTTGAGGATCTGTCTAGTGAGTGGAGCCTTGAACTCTCCTACTATTATTGTTTACTGTCTATTTCTTTCTTTAGATCTAGCAATATTTGTTTTGTAAATCTGGGGTCTATGATGTGGGTGAATATATAGCATCACATTATTGTAAAAAAAAATGAAAATAAAAATAAAATAAAATATGAGGGCAGGGTTTTTTAAACACTAATGAATTCACAGAACCTAAAACAGTGCCTGGCATCTAAATATAAGTTGAAGAAAAAAATGAGCAAATGAACAAGCTAAATGCCTAGAAGCTTGTACGGTTTTATTAGAAAGTCTGGAAATTAATGAATTAAATATACAACAATGAGCAACAGAGTAAGCGCAAAGAAAGAAGGCAGGGAGATAAAAATAAAGCATTCTGAATCAATGAAAATAAAAGACAAATTATAGAAAGAATAAACAAAACCAAAAGTTTTTTTTTTGAAAAGATAATAGACAAGAATCTGACACACTAATCAGATTTTAAAAAAAGAAAGAAAACACAAACAATATTTGAAATCAAAATGCAATATAACTGCAAATATACCAGAGATTAGTAACTCCAAAAGACAATTCTGTGAAGAATTTCATAACAATAAATTGAAAACATAAAATGAATAATTTCCTAGGCAAATATGAGTTAACAATATAGAATCAAAAAGAAAATGAAAAGTCAAATAGAACAAAACCACTAAAAAAAAATCAAAATTAAAAATCCACCCACAAGGGTGGTGCCTGCTCAGTGGGTAAGGCACTGGCCCCATGTGCTAAGGGTGGTGGGTTCGAACCCAGCCCCGGCCAAACTGCAACAACAAATAGCTGGGCCTTGTGGCAGGCTCCTATAGTCCCAGCTACTCCGGAGGCTGAAGAGCTGGAGGTTGCTGTGAGCTGTGACACTATGGCATTCTACTGAGGGTGATGAAGTGGGACTCTGTCTCAAAAAAGAAAAAAAAATCTACCCACAAAACTTGGTAGTTGGTCCACAGATTTTTAATATGAGTTTTATGAAATTCTCAAAAAACAAATAACACTGACCTTCTATAATGTATTCTGAAACATAGACAAAGAAGAGGAACTCTAAAGGCTTATACAATATTGACACCGAAGCCAGACAAGAAAGAAAAACTTTAGGTCAACCTCACTAATAGTCATAGATGCAAAAATCCTAAATAAAACATAAGCAAATCAGTTATAGCAATCTCTCAAAATAAGTATGTGATGCCCATTATTGCGAAATTCAGTACATTCACAAGTTAGAGGAGAAAAGCTGGATGACTATTTAAATTTATAAGGAAAAAACATTTGATAATTTAATTTAAACTATGCTAGCAAAGTAAGAACAGATGGGAACTTCCTTAATGCTGATAAACAGTATCAACAAACAAACTGCAGCAAATATACCATTTATTGGGAAAACACTAAATGCATTCCATTTAAAATCAGGGATAAAAGAAAGATACCTGCCAAGTACATTTTTATTCAATACTGTATTAAAGACATTAGCCATACAACAGGTCATAAAAAAGAAATAAAAGAATTGGAAAGAAAACAAACACTGTCATTATGGAAAATATGATTGTGAATCATTTGATTCATGATTTCTTTTGAAAGAAATCTTTTTAATTTCCAAAGGTAAGAGACACTTCCATTTCTGGCAGTACAGTGATCTAGATGTGGAGAAAACCCCTTCTCAGTACAGAAAACATATATGAGGTCTGACAATTCAGTTCATGAACTCATCCTAGAAAAAGTGCTACACACCTCATTGCTGAATATCACTAGAGTCACCTTTGAAATACTTCCCTTGGGAAGCTATGCACTGATGTCAGGACCTAGCCTACCCTTCAAAGAACTTTCAAACTCTTTTTGAAATGACCATCAAACATGTCCACATATTACCCTTGATGTCCTGAATGTCATCAAAAAGTTTTCTTTACAATATTTTCTTTATTTTCAGGTAAAGGAAAAGTCATTGGAGGCCAGACCAGGTGAGTAGGGAGGATGTTCTGATACAGGTTATTTGTTTACTTGCTAAAAATACCCTCACGGTGTCACGTAAGCTGGTACACTGTCATGACACATGTGCCATGTAAACTGGTGCATTATTGTGATACAAGGTCCATGAGTTGCTGGCCAAGATTTTCAGTTAAGATTTTCCTATTTCTCTATCAATATTCCCTCAGTCTGCTATGCTTTTCACATTCAGTTGACAATTTTGATGCACAATTCCATGAATTTTTGAAATGTTTTCATCAGTTCTGCTTATCACTGGCTGCCCTGAGCTCTCTTCATCAGTAATGCCTTTTCTCTCTTCAGGAAAGCATTTAATCAATTTGTACACTGCTGTTTTCTTTATGGCATTATTCCCCAAAACTTGGACAAATAAGTCTCTGATTTCTCTTCCATTCTTGCCAAGTTTAATAAGAAATATTCGAGCGTTTGTTACTCTAATTTAAGCTTCAACATTCTCACAAAAGCACACAAAAATACACAACAACAATAATGAATACCACTCAGCAAGGCACACATCAACATGAACATAACTGTGAGACACTGATATACTAAGGTTATAAAACTTTGCCAAGTTGTTTGTACAGTGTTGCCAACATAAACACATGGTAGCAAGTTCACAAACTTAATTGTCAGACCTCATATATGATTTTTAAATATATTAAACAACATTTTCTTCAAGGGGTTGAACTAGTGGTACAATAAAATTCTCAAGGTACCAATCAGACTGTTCTAAATGAATCAACAATCAATAACATTCAAAATTATTAGAACCATAGGAGAAATAACAAACCTATATTGAACTATTGTCATTAAATTTAATTATTTTCCCATTTCTTTTTTGATTCATGATTTCTTTTGAAATAAATCTTTTTAATTTCAACCATCCAATGGTAATTTTAAATTAATGGTAATTAATGGTAATTTGAATGTATTTCTAAATTAATTGCACTGTGGTCAGAGAATGTGATTTTTATCATGCAAATTCTGTGAAACATGTTCAGACCTATTTTCTGGCCTAGTGTTTGGTTTATTGCTTCATAAATATTCCATCATAAGGGGTATTTCAGCACAACACATTCAGTAATTGGTCATGCAAGAAGACAGAACTTCAGTACGTGTTCCGATTTGGAAAGGATAATTAACAAACTTGATCTCATAAACCAGTAGAGAACACTACATCAACTGCTGAATAATATCTATCACGTCCACATTTTACAAGCAAATTCTATCAAAACCCAAAATAATACAATTGTCTATATAGGAAATCATAATCATGAAAAAAACAAGCCACCAGCTAGGGGAAGATGTGTGCAATGCACATTACTAAGAAGAATGGATAGTATTCCCATATAAAGAACTCCTATATACCAAAAGACAAATCAACAGAAAAATGAGCAAAATAGAAGGATAAGCAATTTACGTGGCTAATAAACATAAGAAAAGATACTCATTCTTAACTCAGAAAATATGCAAAATAAAGCCATCATATAGAAAACAATAAAATTGATTCCTCTATATGCCATACACAAAAACAAATGCCAGGGAGTTCCAAGAGTCATGTGGAAACGTAATCCTTTAAACGTTTCAGAAAAAGACAGAATAGCTTTGTGATTTTGTGGGATAGATTTTGCATATTCTTAAACAATAGACAAAAAAAGTACAAAACAAAAAGATCAACACACTGGACTACATTTAAAAACCATAATGATATATCATTCCATAACCATCAATGGCAAAAAATGAAAATCTGCAGTCAGCAAGAGCTGGTAGAGTTGAGAATAATAGGAATTTTCATACAGTGCTTATGAGAATATAAATTAGTTCAATCATTTTAAAGAATAATTTGATTATATCCTATAAAGATATGCATACTTCAAGAGAAATTCTATTCTTTGAGAAATTCTAATATACATGTTCCCAAATATATATATATATATATATATATATATAGATGCATAATTGCACTGTTGGCAGTAAGAAGATAAGGAATCAACCTTAATATCCTTAAAAACTGGATAAATCATTTGATGGGCTATTAATCTACGAATATGATAATTTAGTTGAAATGAATGCATCAGAACCACATACGTCAAAAAGCATATATCAAAGAAAACAATGTTGAGAAAACTAAATTAGGATTATACAATTTATATACAGTTTACAAACACACAAAAATACTACATAGCATCCATGTGCATAAGCACAAAAATACTGTGAGTACAGTAAACACAAAACTTATAACGGGTATTGTCTAGGAAGGGAAGGAACAGGGTGAGAAAATAAGGGTTACACACAGACTTTGATTGTATTTGCAATGACATTTTTCCTTTTAAAAAAGATCTGAAGCAAACAGAACAAATGCCCTTTACTGCAGAGCTATGACATGGTTACATGTGTACTTCTTAACTCATTTCTTCAGACTTTCCAGTACGTACAAAATATTCCCAACTTAAAAAGATATATTATTGATATCCTCTAACCACCCAATGCAGAAATCCCTCATCTGACGTTTCCTGTGATATTCATCTGTGTAACAAGTAGTGATCTATTTGGTCACTTCCAGAATTGGAGAGCTCGCTACAGTAAAAGATTACGCACTCGGAATGCCCAGGATCTGATGTGAAAAGGGTGAATGCTGTTCTGGGAAACAAAAAGCAAAAAGACTGGGGTGGGGGATGGAGAAGAGGAACTCTTCAGCATACAATGCATTTGCAGAATTGTCATTAAATATCTCAGAGCATTCGCCACTTGCCAAAACGCACTCACGTCCTGAGCCCCCTCACGATGCCTGCATTATCAAGATTGCCATAATCATCTGTTACAGTCTGTACCCACCCACGTCCGTGTGGCTCCTGGGGCAGCACCCACCAGTCACTCACAGCTCGGCAGGTCGCACGTTCACCATGTGCTGTGTGCCATGCTGAGAGCAACTCGTTCTTTACTTTTTATAATAGTGTGGCTTTTTAATGGATGGGCATAAAAGAACGGTCTTTTTATAACACTCTTGTTACTGGAAGCTTTTGGTATTTACAAAGTCCTAGAGGGGGAAAAACAGCCCTTTACTGAACTTGGTGTTGCAGCCAATTCTGTTGGTGGGCAGATTTGACAGTTTAAATAGTTCTTTCCCAAGGAATTTGACATTCCTGAAATGTCTACAATGTGGACCTGAGACTGCCCTCGGAAGTCCCCAAAGTGATCTTCTCTACTAAGAGTAATAGCATCTTCTCTACATGCTGTGTGCGTATCATCCAGCTACCCACAATACACACCTCCGAGACATATTTTCAAATAAGCCTTGTGTTTTCTTTGCTTTTAGAGCAAATATTTTAATTTCTGGGTCTGCCAAGATTCAGACATGGAGGAAATACAGGCAAGAAGAAACCATAGATTATAACAAGAATTATTTGAAAAATATATTGCCGTAAGGATGGTTGGTTTCAAAACTTATCTACTTAAAGTTATTAAAATTGATATATCAATTTTCTGTCACTTCTGAGAAAATGGCACCTTAGGGTAAGAAACGTAATTTCACTAACAGATTATACATCATTATGGTTTTTCTACAGTTGGAACTTAACAAAGTTTCACTGGAAAAAATTATGACACTTTATTTTCTTAAAAGCTGGTAATTTATGAAGATCACTTAGTAGGTAGATAGGCTGTATTTTTTCCAGGAATGAAGATTCCGTGATGATACTGTCTTTTAGTGGGGTATGCAATGGGTGTGTGATTTCTGGGTAGTTATGAACAATGACAAATTTAATAGATGGAAAATTAAACTAATGTCTTCTCTTCATGGCAAGAGAGGAGAAAATAGAAGAAAAAAGGAAAGAAAAAGAATGGAAAGAGGAGGCCAGAGAGAAAGGAGAAGAACTACCTTAAAGTAATAGCAAAGATACAAGGACACCAGAGCTCCGTCCCTGGGCTCACCAGCCAAGAACCACAGTGTGGCCTCCCCTCTTCACCCAGCGGGATCACAAGTCTGTCCACACACAGGGAGAGCCAGGCTGAGCCCTCCGCCAGATGGACACATCAATAGGAGCCAGTCCTCCAGAGAAGTATGTGATACGAGGTCACTTCTGGGCATCCCAATTCATGCACTATTACATCTCCTTAATCCATATCTAATACTATATAAACAACTATGAATTCCTACAAGCCCTGTCTCTATTGTTTTTGGCCTTTCTGTGGTTTCCTAACTAGATATTAATGGAGTTCTCCAACATCTATTCATAACTGTTGATTTTTCCTCTTAAGTCCTGATGTTTTAGCCAGAGCAGAAAAGGTCTGTGTTTAATTTATGACAATTTCTACTGCCCAGGCTTAAACTACCTCTGACTGTTCCAGCTCCTTTCTCTCTACCACTTAAGATCACAAGCTCCTATAGTTCCTTCCAAAAGCCAAATACTGCCAGGTCAAGGAGGTTCATAAAGCCCTGTGTTTTGCGAAGGAGGAAGTGTCTTGGACCTCCATCTGTTTCTAGATTGACACTGTGACTTTCTGAGGAAGATCAAGATGCCATGGAAAGAGAGGTGGCTTCAGGGTCAGAGACACTGCATTCTCTTCTGGCTTCCCAGCTGCCTGGTTAGTTATGCGACCCTGGGAATATTCTTGAACCTAACTTCACTGTTCACAAAAGTATTTCACACACATTACCTCATTTACTTCTCATAAAACTGTATCACTTATGTCTCTGCTTAAAATCCTGAAGTAGCTGCCCATCTCACTCAGAATAAAATCTAAAGTTCTCATCCACCCCCTTTTGCTCTTTCTACTCCTGCCACACTGGCCTCCTGACTAGTCCTCAAACATTCCTGCCCCAGGGCCTTTGCACTTACTGTTCTCACTGCCTATGAGCTCTTTCCTCAGATATCCATACTGTTTGCTTTCTCCAACATAACCTTGTTAGAGAGAGCCTCCCTGTCCACTCTATAAAAATGGTGCTTTCCCTATTCCCCTGCCTTGTTTCTTACTCTGTGTCATCTTTCTTCAGAACACCCTCTGATACAATAGCTATTTATTTCTTGATACTTGTCTTTGTTCTCCAACCACTGGAGAACGGGCACTTTGCTTTGCTCACTGCTTAAATCCTATGGTCGAGAACACCACCTCATTGTTCCATAGGAAACATTTGAGATGTATTTGATATTTGAGTTAATGGTATTATCTCCTAAGTTATGTGAGGAAATATATCTGCCAGTTTGAGGAAAGTCAGGGAGCTTTAGTATTATAACTTGTCCAAAGACGTGGAGCTATCAATTCCCAACTGTGCTCAGGCTTCTTACTGAAAGTTATAAGATCAGTGTCCTCCCAGGTCCTCTACCTACCACCCAGGCAACTCTGGGAAAACAACTTACCTACTCTGGATCTTAAATTTTATTTAACAATATTTAAATATTTCTGATTCGCACAGCTTTACAATTTACATAATTCATTTAGGTCAATATCTTGTTTGTTCTTTGCACTTACTAACATTGTGTGAGTTAAGTAGACTGGGCACCCACTGCACCCTGTGTAGAGGTGAGTTCAGAGGCATTAAGATGATCCCTTTAGAAAGTGCCAGAAGCAAGTCCTCTCCAGATCTAATGTGTTCCTGGCTTCCCCCCCCCCCAGAAGAAACAACTTTCTAGAATATCAGTTTAATTATCCAAATTCCACGTATCTTCAGGGCTTATCTTTGAACCGTTTCCAACACTTCCAGCCTTCCCAGCATTTCCCTGGTCTCTCCTCCCTGTGAACAGATGGCATATGTGGAATTTACACCACTCTATTTGATGCTAGTAAACTGTCTTGTGTTCACTTTACTGTAAATTATATATTCTAAACAATATTTGTTGACAGACAAGATATCCCAATTTTGTCCATTCTCATGTTTTCAATATTTTCTGAATGCCAAATTTATATCTCTGGCCCAGTCTTCTCTTCAGAGTTCTGGACCCAGCTGCCTGAATGATTTCTCCATGTGGATATTTTAAAACACCTCAATTTCAACACTTCTAAAATGGAATCCATGATCTTTCCCATAAGCAGCTTCTTTTCCATTCTTCCCCCTTCTTTTTTTTTTTTTTTTTTTTGTTTGTTGTTGTTGTTGTTGTTGAGACAGAGTCTCACTCTGTTGCCCAGGCTTGAATGCTGTGGCCTCAGCCTCATTCACAGCAACCTCAAACTCCTGGGCTCCAGTGATCCTCCTGCCTCAGCCTCCAGAGCAGCTTGGACTACAGGTGTGTGCCACCACACCCAGCTAATTTTTCTATTTTTAGATTGGAGGTTATGTTCTTGCTTGGGCTGATCTTGAACTCCTAAGCTCAAGGGATCCTCCCACCTTGGCCTTCCAGGATTACAGACAGGAGCTACAGTGCCTGGCCTCATTCCTCCCCATCTTAGCAAATAAAGTCACTACCTACCAGCTATTCCAACTAGACATCTGCAAGGGTTCCTTTCCCTGCTCTTAACCAAACTCGATGAGCTACCTCTTAAGTACCTTGAGCCATATCTACTGCAACTTCCTTGTCCTCAAAGATCCTGTCAGCTGCTAAAGGACTCCCCACTGATGCCTCTAAATATGTTGTTCCATCCCCCAACACTCTCCACAGAGCATTTTAAAATGTAAATCTGATCATGTAGTGACCCATTTTGAAAATCCTTTGGTAACTTTCCATTAGTCTTAAGAAAAAAGGTCAAATTCTTAACCAGACCTATAAAGCTCTGCATGACCTAGCTCCTCCTTAACCTTCAGCCTCATCGGAGGAGCTTTCCTCACTCTGCAGTCCATTGTGGAAGCATTCTCTCACCTCCTCACCTGCTGAATACACTCCCTGCTCAGAGTGACACAGCAGAGTGGCTCAGAGAATATGCCCCAGGGTCAGGCTGCCCTTGCCAGGTCAGGCACAGCACCTAACACCCTGTGGCCTTCAAGATGATATTTAATCAATTTCCTTATTTTCAAAATGGGGATAATAAAGGGACCAGCCTTACAAAACCCACGTGGTAAAGATTATAAGTGCTTCTTCCTTTTGGTCTCTGTGCCTGGCCAACTTCTGTCCTGCCTGTGTCGTAGTTAAATATGAGTTCAGCAGCAAAGCCTTCCTCAACTCTTTAGACTAGGCTGGTTTCTCCTGTCACATAGTCCCACATCACTGGTGTCAATAAACAAAATTATGATATACATAATTACATCCTTTTTTCCACCAGTCTTTCCAGTAGACTAAAATTCATGGGGGCAGAGAACAAGTCTGTCTTTCACTTTTGCACTCACACCACCTAGCACAGTGTGGGGCACACAGCAGGCGCTCAATAAATGCTTATTAAATATATTGTTCAATAAAACATCACTTAGGAGCATTTGCAATTCCCCTTTAGCTCCACTTTTCTGAAAGCTTCCACTTAGGTGCTGTACTTAGTACATGACCAACTAAATTACCTAGATGGATTGCCCCACAAAGCTTGCTCATTGCAACCCAATATCTGTTTTCCTCTCTCATGTTGTTTGAACCCCTGGTTTTAGCAGGGTCCACAGCTGTCCAGAATAACAACTCTACTCCCCAGCGTCCCTTTCCACTAGAGGTGTTATTTCTGAATCACGCCTTTAAGAAAAAGAAGGATGCCCCTTCCCCTTCAGTGTTCTTCTCCTCAGTATATTCTTCTCTAACTCCAACTCCTTCCAAGTACTTAGACCCCCCTCACCACTACAGCCAGAAGGGGATCAGATAGGAGGCTGGACTCAGCTTCTAATTAGCCCAGTGTTTGGCCTCCAAGCAGAGGCTTTCCAGGTGAGCCCCGAGGGAGCACAAAGCTCCCCCTTGGCATCCTCTCCCACTAGGCTGGCTCCAGCTTTTAACCCAGCATACATGGCTCTGCATATATTCACAATCTGGCTGGGCCTCTGAGAATCTGCTTATATTTTCTGCAAGCAGCACTTCCAGGAAAAAGCAATGAGTGCACCAGCATCCCTCCTGTGCACCAGCAACCCTCTCCTCACTAGCCATGCAAGCTAACCGTGAGACACCCCAGGGATGCCCACACCTCAGTGCAGGGGTGAGAGAGCCTTCAGCTGTGGCCAGAACTCATGCCCTAGCCCAGCTGTTCTGTAAGGTCAGAGCATCTTGGGCCATGGAAGAAACTGCATAAGGAAAGGGGTGAGGGTAGGGTGGGTATGCAGGGGTCCAAGACAGGGATGGGAAATAGAAAAGTTACGTGATGAGAGTGAGCATGGAGCTAAAGAACAGGGCCTTGAACAGCCTGGTGTTGAGTGAGCTGATCTGAGGAACTGGGGTTGAAGATTCAATAGGAAGGAGAAATAATGGTCAGGAGACTGGCAAGTGAAGAAAGGTGCTGAGAAGGGGACAGGGTGTTGAGGGTGAGATTAGTGTGATCACAGGATTTCTCTGCTAATAGGAAGACCTCAAGAAAGCCCAAGCAGATAGAGACCTTGCTTCCAGAAGACTGGGCCAACTGGTAACAGGTGGCTGCCATGGAAAGAGGGGACAGGACACGGCTGTTGCAAGAGCAATCAGAGACACCACCACTGCATCACTCTCCAAAGAGGAAGATGTTCTGCCCGTGGCAAGGGCAGAGATGACCAAGAACACAAACCTTTTCTAAATAGTTTGCCCAGCATTCAGAATTAGCTAGCACTCCCCTCACATCTTTCCCAAAACTCAGTTTGATTTTATAGGTTGTTTTACGTAAATCAGCTCGTTAGTGCAGGTTGGGATGAGGGTGGAAAAGAAGCAGAGGTTGAACAGGAGCTGAAACCCTCTTGCCCAATTCTTTTCACACTCACCTCCTATAACCAAAAATCAAAACACCTCTGATCCATGTAAGGTCAATGTCCCAAAGTACCACGAGCTCTTCAAAGGATGGCTTTGCTTATCCAAGCTGATGAATAAGCACAGAGCACACAGTAGGGCCACATTAATCATTTGGAGACCAACTAGTACATGGGAATTTGGCCTCCCAGGGCAAATGCCAACCACAAGCAAGTAGAAAAAGTCAAGAAATCGGGAGTCATGTTCTTCTTATCAATTCTGTCTAAAGAGAAAAAAAATAAATAAACTGAGGCCCAGAGAATAAAAGTTGCAGGTCTCATAAATGGAAGGAACTTTAATTTACTGACCAATTCCCTGAGACCTCTTTCCTCCTTTGAAAACCAAGCTCTCATTTGAAATATGGGGAATGAGGCAACACCTGGGCGTGCTCAAAAATGTTAAACTGCTCCCTCTCAGCCATTCGGGAACTTCAGAACAATGTGCACATCATCACCATGTATTAGACAGCACACGCTAGAATGTAGATTAACTAGTTTGGGCTCCTTTCTAAGATTAGTAGTATTCTAAGGCCTTCTTATGGCTATGCCTTCAAATTAATTAGCCTAAAAATGTACTTTTCAGCCAAACAAAACTGCAGAAGCAGGTTCCTTGACAGAACAGGCTTGATAGAGGCCCTGGCATCCAAAGCCTGATTCCAAGCATGCCTGTGTCAGGCCAAGCTAAGGATAAGGACCTACTAACAGCCCTGGGGGTGTTATTTCCTACATTCAGTGAAAATGTCATTTTGAGATGCTTTTAGGCCCTATAAGTAAAAGCTGAGGATGCAAGGTCAGACAGAAACCCTTACAGAGATTTCTTCTTGAGGGAAAGATAGGATTACAGATGCTTTAAGACATCTGTAGAAAATGTCTTCCTATGAAAAAAAAAATAAAAGAAAATGTCTTCCTAAAAGGAACATACATGTTGCCACAGAGCTACAGTGAGTTGAATTATGACCCCCAAAATGGTATGTCCAAGTTTTAATCCTGGAAGCTGTGAATGTGACCTTATTTGGGAAAAAAAAGGCCTGTACAAATATAACTAAGTTAAAGATCTTGAAATGAGGACATCACAGACCTAGCGTAGGCCCTAAATCCAATGCTCCATGTCCTTAAAGGAGACAAAAAGGAGCAGAGACAGGCACGGGGAGAAGGCTGCGTGAACACTGAGGAAGGACTTGGAGTTTTGCTGCCACAGCTAAGGAAAGCCTGGAGCCCCCAGAAGCTGAAAGAAGCAAGGACAGATCCTCTCTTCAACTTTCAGAGGGCACATACACCTTGATTTTAAACTTCTGGTCACCAGAACTGCTAGATGTCTGTTGTTCTAAGCCCCCTAGTTCATGCTAATTCCTGGCTGTAGCCCTGGGAATGACTGTAAGAGCCAACAGGTAAGTCAGCCTGGAGAGTAAGATAGAGATAACATTAGCCCCGAGTTGTCTAGTACAAGAAGGACTATGCTGGATAGAAAGGAGGAAAATACACTGAAGCAAACAGACTTGCATGTACAAAGACGCTGAGGCCTGACACGGCAAGAAATGCTCAGAATCCTGCAAGGAGTTTGGAAATGTCTGGCTGAATGGGCCCATGCCAGCGATGGGAAGGGAAGCTGGAGAGATGGGTGGGTCGTATTCGGCCCTGGGGATACAGCCAAGAAATCTGAACATCATCCCCTAAACCCTGGAGAGCATTAGAGGATTTTAAGCAAGGGAATGCCACAATCAGGTCTGCATTCTGGATGGAGCCTTCTGACACAGTGTGGAGAATGGGTTGGAAGGAGCCTGACAGAGGCAGAGAGACCAGAAGGGGGTCACTAGAGTCATCTAAGCAATCAGGGAAGGAGGAGGAGGAAAGGGCAACTAACAAGTGGCAATAAGCGGAGATAGGCCCAGACAGACATGCACAGGGCTCACCATGTGTGGCCAGTGAGAGCAAGAGAGCAATTCGGGTTGGATCCAAAGCTTCTGGCTTAGACAACCGGGTCTTCCAAAAGTGGTGCCATTTAACAAGAGTGAAGCACAAGCATTTCTTCTCAATTTACTATATACATAGTAAATATATATATATATTTTTTTTTCCACCCAAGCATATAGATATAAACTTTAGTGTTTTAAGGTCACTCTGATCTCAGCACTTTAGACATTTTCCTCCAGAATGCAGAAGGTTAAGTGATGGTTCCTGTTTAGGGAAACTTTGGCGAGTCACTAAGAGGAACCCTAAATTCCTTCTACCTTGTGTGCCAACATTATTCTCAGCATTGTGACAACACATGATTTAAATAGCCAAGAGGGGTCAGTGCAAAGGGGTAGTTTATGGGCCTCCCTGGAAGAAAGCTGGAAGACGACACATGGTGGGCTCCAGGGAACAGAGCTCTCCCGGCTTGTTCGTGGAACTGTTGTTACCAAGTCCCCCATGGCATGACTCAGATGGTAGCCCAACCACCTTCCAGATTTCAAGTTGCCAAACTCCTCTGCTCCATCCAAGACAAGGGAACTCAGACTGAATCTTCAATCCTTCTTCCACCATCCGCCATCCAGGATAATAACCTCTGAAAGTCAGAAGGAAAGAGGCGTTCCCACCTCCACCCTTCCCCTCGAGGCTCCGCTGGCTCAAAGACACTAATCTCATTTTCTTGATGACCCACCTCAGACCCTCCTTCTATCTGCCAGCTCCCCTTGTCCTGCCAGAGAAGGGAGACAGAAAGAGATGTTAAAACTGGAAGAAACAAAATCCAATATCAGAGTCTGGCCCAGAGCCTGTGACTCTGAGTAACTTCCCTACTTCTCTTAGGCTTGCCTATATTCTCCTAATGCTGCCAATTATTTAAAGTTCTGGCCCATTCATTTTACTTTCCCACAAGTGGATTATCTGCAATTCCACCAGATCACTCCAGAGTTGACTTTTGTTTGGCCTTTGCTCGGCAAAGGTTCGAAGGACACAGAATCATTTTAGCCAGATTCACACAAGTCCCCAATCTCTGCTTAACATGTCCAAGTCTCTGAGTCAAAAGGAAGGTCAAAAGGAACCTCACATAAACCCTCACTCCCCTTTCTATCGTCCTATGTGGATTAAGCTAGGAGAGAGAAGTCAGGGAAGCCCCTCGTTCCAGCACCTCTGGCTAGAGCTAAGACCATGGCAGACATACACCAACCCCAATGAACACCAGCCAAGCTTCAGAAGTGACAGGCTTGAAGCCACTGTCACCTTTGGCTTTTGGAATGCTAGAAATAGCCTGGAACACTCCATTTACAGGATAAAGGCTGAAAAGTATCAAGAATTGGTCTCTTTTTTCCTGATTAATGTAAGGGTACATACAATTAGGCCACATTGCTTGTATTTGTAAGGCAAAGTCTAAATTGTAGCTATGTCCCTCACACAAGAAGTGTGCCATATACCCACACATTGTTTCTCTGGGAAGGAACCTGCAGACCCCCTCCCCGCCCCCTCTTGGATTGAAGTGAGTTTTTCTCTCATGTGATCACACTGTTGTTAATGCACAAGTTTCAAATTAGTATGGAGTACATGTTAGGCCGGTCTTTCCATGCTTATGATATTTTACTCAGGAGAGTGTTCTCCAAATCTATTCAAGCTATAACAAAAGATACAAAATCTCCATGTTTCTTCATGGCTGAGTAGTATTCCATGGTATACATATACCACCGGTTATGAATCCATTCATGTGTCACAGGGCACTTGGGTTATTTCCACATCTCTGCAATTAGAAGTTGGGCTGCTATAAACACTCAAGTGTGTATGTCCTTACAGTAAAATGATGTTTTTTTCTATTGGGTAAATACCTAGTAATGGGATTACAGGATCAAAAGGCATACCTACTTTTAGTTCTTTGAGGATTCCCCTTACTTCGTTCCATAAAGGGTGTGACTATCCACGGCAAGTTCACCATCAAATAAAAAATGGTACTAAAGAACATCATATGAAAGTATTTATCAAGTGCTCTTCTGTGGATTAATAATATTTTCCATAGGTCAACACCATTTGTGTGTACGTGTTGTGAAGCTGAAAAAAAATAGGCATCTGAACAACAAGAAAAACTTTCCTTTCTCAGAAGTCAGACTGACCCTACTTGCCCTCAAAATTGTTTCCAGAAGTTATCAAAGGGAGCTTCATACTTTTTTGATTGAGCTTTTACTAAGCAGGACACATTTCCTCTTGGAGCTAAAACTATAGCTCACGATTTGTCCCATTGATTCCCCTACCAAAACCTGGCCTTAGTTCAACTGATGACATGCCTTCATTGGAGAAGAACTCATGATCTATCCGTTGCCCTACAATTATATTTCCACATTAGTGATGGGGTTGGAAGATGTGAGCAGTTGCAGGATTTGATGTAAGTGACCCAACCATTCCCAGGATGAGATAAATGGCTCCCTGGCCAGAACTGGCCTGCAACACCTAAGACAATGACCCATCTTGTCCCCAAAACATATGTCTCCCCAGGAAGCATGTAAGAAGAGCAAAAGCCTCCTGCCCTCCAGGCAGGGCACCCATCACTGGGAGAGCTCCAAGATACGAATGTGACCTGACCCCTTCTCACTCACAGTGAATGGGTGAGCAGTGGCAGAGAGACAATTACATGTAAGTTGTCTCTGCATACCCGTTCAGTGTCAAGGATCATACCTATGTAGTTCCTTCACTGGGCACAAGAGCATATGCAATGGGGAACCCAGTAACTGAATACAGATCTTGAGCTTTCAGTAATCTATCCTGATATAACCCTCCTAAAACAGCTTAAAATTTAGGAAAAAATTATAAACCAAGGGTGTTCATCACCTATTCAACTATAGAGCAAGGATTAAGAAAATCATAATATATCCATATAATAAAATATTAAGCAATTATTGAAATAATGTTCATAAATGGTATTTAAGAAGACTATGAACTTCTTATGTTCCAAGACCCAGAGGGAAAAAAATCAAAATGTGAAATTAAGTATATGATATGATTTTTTCAACAATGTAACAATGTACATTATAAAGGGGCTTACAATGGCTTTTCTAGGTAATGAAATGGGTATAATTTATTTTTCTTCTCTATACTTCCCTTTTTAGGTTTTCTACACTTAAAACATAATTGCTTTTATACTCTAAAGAAGTAAAAGTTATCGAGTTTGACTAAGCCATGGTTTTGGGAGCTGGTGATGGACACAGTAAAGGAAGCTGTGCTGAGCCAGAAGGTGGCCAGATTCCCAGAGTTTTGTGCTAATTGTTGACCTTCATCCTAATACTCAAGCACTGGAGGTGGAAAGAGCTGGAGTGGGCCCTGGCTCCATCCATCCTGCAGCCCAAACAATCTGGTTGTGAGCACGCTCTTTCATGACTCACTACAGGCCTCTGGGCTGGTCACTTCCCTTAAAATAATCCAGCTGGCAAAGAGCACACAGTGGTGTTGGGAGGCTTAATTCATTCATGTTTATAGACAAGCTCGCTGAGATTCTTGGATGGGAATCGTTCCATGCTAAGGAGTGCAAATATTCAGCTGAGTACATTTCCAGGGCAAATTTCCTGCCACAAATTCTCTAAACTCAATACAGATGCCCAAATTTGGGATAAAATTTATGTAAGTTGGCTGGTAGACCAAGCACCATTATAATAAAAATGAATTGGATGTCAAATGTCTACAGGCAACTGAACACTACCGCATCTGGCCTTGCTAGAGAATTAAGAGGCTGGGTCCAGCAGGCCCAGAGGTGGACAAATGCCGGCCACTAAAGGGCAGAATCACCTGGCCTGTGGGTAGTAACTCATCTAAGCCTATGTTTATCTCCCTCCATAGTCTCATAAATGGACCAAAGGTGCCAGGGAGATACAGACCCACCAGCCTCAGACCAGGCATAAATGAAATCATGATACAGAAAACCGTGGATGTGGCATCAGAATGCCAGCAAAGCATGAGAAGTATTTTTTTAAGAAAAACAGCAGTACCAGCTCCCCAGATGAGGAATTAACTTTGGACAATGGGTCGATGAAAAACCACTGGTGAGTCACACTGCCCCTTCGCAAAGGCCAAGACTCGGCTCAGGCTGTGCTGTGGCCAGCTTCCGACAGAGGAAAACAGCGGGCGTGAGGAATGTGTGGGAATCGTGCAGACGCCGTGGGCACGGATGGAGGCCTCAGATACTAGTTTCCCTTCCCCATCACCTACTAGCTGGAGGACAAGCCAGTACCCATTTGTCAGGGGAAATGGAATGCCCAAATTCACCCGGAGGATATGGAATTGCCTTTGAGAGGCTCCCTTCTAACCATTTAGCTAAAAGCCAAGGTGACAGCAATAAGGAAGCTCCAAGTGAGCTGGTTTTGGTTATCTGCTTTCAAAGAGGTTTGATTTAGAGATTACAGATGCAAACACACTGCTAAATCGCAGACAGCCTCCCTCCCTACATCACCCAGTCCCCCTGCCCCAGTCCCCCAAACTTGGAAGACTATATAAGACATGTAAGTAACTTGCCATCCTCTGCTTATCTCTCCTGTGAAGGGATCTACTTCCTCTTGCCTCTAGAGTGAGCACTGCCACTGACCCCCACTGTCAGCATGAGTTTCACCTTGAACTCCAGATCTGTCCTGATTAGACCAGTGGTACATTATTCTTATGACAAGCAGTAGCCTTGGCATATTAAGTAAGTCCATTGATCTGACCTTGGATGTTAAAAAACAAAGTGAAAATAAGGATCACGTGTTCTTGGGAATGTTGTAGATTAAGTCACATACTAAATGGACCCCACTTTAAAGAAGTAACTCAGGGAACTGTTGAGTAACATCAGCTTTCCTCTAGATTTTGTATACAATTCGTCATGACAATCTCATAGACCTACTGCTTCCCAAAGGCCGGAAGAATAAATGAGGAAACCACCGAATGCATGGAAAGTCCAGGGTGGGGGGCAGAGGCTGGCATAGATTCAGATCGCTATTTCTTGTCATGCTGGCAGGTGGGTTTATGGAATAAATAAAATGTCAACATGTCTAAATGGCATTTACTTGAGAGACAGAGAGCGAGATAACACAAACACACTCCAGGTTCTGAAACATGTTTTTAAAATTTAAAGACATGGACCTCACTGAAACAGAGCAGAAACATCAGATTTTGGCAAGGCTGAACTGGGGGAAATAGGCCTATTTAAGAGGTGGTGCTTCCTCTAAGGCCCGGCACAGTCAGGGCGAGCTGTTGAACAGAAGGATGCAAGGCACAGGCACGTTCCCTCGGATACTTCAGAACGAGGGTGAACGAGGGGCAGAGTATGTCCCCCTGTCCATCATCCATCCCCTCCCTCAGTATAGCCCACCCAAAGTGCATGGAAATTCCAGAAGTCTCTGATGTAGACAACAAAGCCAATACAGTCACGTAGCAGAAAGAACAAGGGAGCTGGAGGTGGAAAGCACACATTCACAGCAGGGAAAGGATTACAAGTGTCAGTCACCTCTCCTGTTTGCTCTGGAAACTGTTATTTCTTGTTCTAATGCATAACATAGGGGGAGCGATCTCTGACAACGTGTTCCCCGGGACAGCCTGGCTTCCTGGCTTCTGGCTAGATTCAGCCAATGGGAGGTGCTGGTGCAAGGGCGGGTAGACGCAAAGGAGAATCCAGAGTATCTCTCTCTGCTTAATGCAGTGATGGCCCCTCCTCCAGAGCCATGTTACCTGCTGGACTGTCCTTTCCCTGATGGTCCCCCCTTCCCTTGATGTCCCCACTGCCACCATGCAATTCCTGGCCTGGTTCCATTCCCCACTGTGGCTGCCTCCTACTTTGCCTCCCCAGCTTCCTGCTGATGCTGTCTGAGTGGCTACCATCCTTGTTTAGCTTGACACTTACCTAGCTAGCTCCCTGTATTAAACTCCCTCTACCGACCTCTGGTATTTTTGGTTTTCTGACTAGACCTTGACTCATGCACATTAGGACTTAGGAGAACCTGACAGCATCAGCGCCTGCCCCAGATCCTCTCAAGCCTCACCATTATAATTTAGAGCATCTAAAGATCTTTCAGCATCTTCACTTCTTTGCCTGAAAGCTTTTATTGGTGTCCTGAGCCTTCTCTGTCTGTGCGCCTGCTCAAGTGCAGGAGAATCCAGACACACACAGGGAGCTGCCCTCAACAGCGACTTATGCACCAGCCCACTCACTGTATTCTGTGAATGCATGTGTCCCTCCAAAATCCATGTGTTGGAGCTGAAACCCAAGATGGTGATATTAAGAGACAGAGCCTTTGGAGTCCTCATTAGCACATCAGTGCTCAGATCGAAGAGATCGAAGGGGGCACTCTAGTGCCCCTTGCCCCTCTGCCCTCCACTGTGTGAGGCTGCGGCCACAGGTGCCATCAGGAAGCAGAAGGGAGGCTTTGCCGATTCTGTTGATGCCTTGCAATCAGACTTCCTGGCCTCCAAAACGGTGAGAAATAGATTTCTGTTGTTCAGAAAACACCCAGTCTAAGGTATTTTGTTTTACAGCAGAAACAGATGAAAACACATGCCCCTGAGGCAATAAAACTCTAACATGTATGTTCTATATCAGCTCCCAGAATTTCCCAGCAGAACTAAGCACCGGTTGTTGCCGGTAGCAGCCACACTGCCAAGCCACCCTTGGTGGGTTGCCTTCCCGTCTCTCTCTCTCACTACCTCACTCCACTGCCGGGGTTTCCACCTCCCTGAAACTTTTCCGCTAGAATCACTGGCTCAGGATCTGCACCTGGGAGAATCTAAACTCACGTAAGGACCCCTTTTCTCTTCTTGCTAGTTCTTTATCAAAGTTAATTGACTCCTTGGAAAGAATCCAGGGTGCCCTCATAGATGACTGCAGTTCCTTTGGGCAGTAAGCCCCTTCTGGCCAGCTAGCACGTGGCTGAGCAGGACGCAGTGGTGGATAGCAAGGGAGGTTTCTGCAGCTTCCCGCTTGGGCAGTGATTTTCAGAAGGGCCTGGTCTTGAGGCCCTACCCACAAAAGGGCAATCCCATCAGTTTTCCTTGAAAGCTTCTTTTGACCATCATGTCAAAAGAATAAGAGAGCCCAAGCACCTTCTGACCTCCGAGGAATTTTTTTAAGCCAGCACTTTTGGGTTTCTGGCACATTAAGGAAGAAAGATCAAGGGAACCTGAAGGGCATGTATGTGCTTCCAGTGAATTCTAGAGAAGGGAAATAACGACCTTGGCCCAAACAGCAAAAGACAAATTTAATTTACATGCTTCTGACCATATATGGAAAAATCATTTAAACCTAAAAAAGAAAAGTCCAAACGGCAAGTCAATAGTGGCTAACATCACACACTCCAGTGGTATGCGCTGGCCCCTAGCAACTGTGCTGTTCCAGCATTCCCAATCATTGCACATATTTGGGCCTTGTGCTCTCCAAGAAGCCATGAGGGTCTGGTCTGAAACACCATCCCGAAGTTGCCCAGCCTCTGCGCCGAGGCTGGGTCTGCTGCTGCTCCTCCCCTGCTGTGTTCTCATTTCACAGGCTTCCCTTCTCCCTAAGCTCTGCTTCCATAACCCAGGCCTCGGGGTTCTCCTTATTTGTAACTTCTTAATTTAGCCCCAGGGCAGTAGAAATGTATACAGTGTGCAGAGGAGAAGGTCTTATTTTAGCCAGAACTCCTGATGCTGAGAATAGGCTGTCAGTTGAAGAGGGCCAGAGTCCGGCGTCTGACGGCCTGGGCCACCCGAGGAGTCTGTTCTTCGGTGAATAATTCATACGCTCCATGCAGGAACATGTTTATGGACACGTTCTATGCTTCTCTGGCACGCTTCTCCACGGAGTCCAAACCACCCTGGAGATTCTAAGTAAAGCAACGTCCTCTGGATTAGGAGTGACAGAGTTTACTTTTAAATCCCAAGGATTTAAAGGGATGTCTCTCACTCACACACACTATGCACACGCAGAGAGACGGTAATGAGAGAGAGCTGGGGGCCTAACAGAGCCCTACGTGAACCCTCCCTCTCTTCCTAAAACAAAGGAGACTAAGGACCTAATTAGCCCTACCCCCAAAGTTTGTACCAAAGGACCCAACTCACCAAAGCCTTCCAGGCAAGCTGTGGAAAGTGCCCACCCTTATATGGGGCCTCTCTTATATGGTCCCATATAAGAGAGGTCTCTAATTGTCCCTAAGCACAGATGCCACTTTTGCACTATCCAGGTAGGTCACCTTCCCCTTTCAATAAACCTGGCCTGAACATCTCCACTCCATTCTCATCTCTGAGTGTTGCCATTTATACCTTTCAGAGAGAGGGAGAGGTGGGGAAAAGAGAGAGAGAATACATCTCAATTTATACCAGGGCAGATGAAGTCAGTGGGAAGCCTAAAGAGCAAGTGTGGAAGCAGCCCTCGCAGCCCACCTGCACTTTCTTAGTCCACAGTTAGCCACAAGTCAATCCCCCAAACTTTGAAACTCACTATCTTTTTCAGCTTTCTGCTCTTGGCTGCCTGTTTTACTCTTAAATCTCCATAGAACACAGGAAATTCTTTATATAACTGTTCTCAAACTCTGTTGGTTCACAGTACCCTTAATGTCTTGGCACATTTTTTTGTAGCATTCCTGGGCTAAAAGAAACACCTTAGTAAGTCTTAACAGTCTAAACAGTAAGTCCTTCTTCCCAACCAAATTAATATCCATTAGGGGAAAATACACATATGGTGAGATAAACAATAATTTACTCCATGCTTAACCCTCATTACAAATAGGATGTGTGCTCCCATTGGACACTCCAACCTCGCCCAGTTCTCTAAGCTTGGCACCAGGTTGCACATCCCACTCGTGCTTTTGGTTTCACAGTGATTTCACGCAGCTCTTTCTGCTGAAATCAGTGGAAACTCGGCTTTGCTAAGATAGGATGACACTGAAAATTAGGCAGCACTGCTGAGTGATATCGGGTGGTCTCTGGCTGATGGCAGGTATTACTGGACTTCCCTAAGAAATGAGGTCTGCAAGGATATAAACCAAAATGGCCATGTCTAAGGAGACAAATAACTCTGGGAGTAGATGAGACTTTTACTTCACCTCAATTGTCAGAATTGTTCTGTAGGAGAATGTTTTCATGTGTAATTTATGGAATTATAAACAAACAAACAAGCAAAAAACAATCTGAATGCACCCACAGGCAAAAATCTTGCCGTATAGAAGAGCCCTAACTTCTGTTCAGAAAGGGTCAGTCCCAAACTCTAAGAAAGGGTCTTGTTTAGAGAAATAGCCAGCTGGGACACTGTGGGGACATGATGGGTAAGTGCTTCTTTCTCACTTACTGAAATTCCTTTTGTTGATGTTTGTTTTCAAGAACCTTCCTTTCTGTAGAAGACTGAAACTAGACCCACACCTTTCACCGTTAACTAAGATAGACTCTAACTGGATTAAAGATTTAAACTTAAGACATGAAACTATGAAAATACTAGAAGAAAGCATAGGGAAAACACTTGAAGAAATCGGTTTGGGCGAAAACTTTATGAGGAGGACCCCTCGGGCAAATGAAGCAATGTCAAAAATACACTTTGGGACCTGATCAAACTAAAAAGTTTCTGCACAGCCAAGAACACAGTAAATGAAGCGGGTAGACAACCCTCAGAATGGGAGAAGATATTTGCTGGTTATGTCTCCGACAAAGGTTTAATGACCAGAATCCACAGAGAACTTAAACGTATTAGCAAGAGAAAAACAAGCAATCCCATCTCAGGGTGGGCAAGGGCCTTGAATAGAAATTTCTCTAAAGAAGATAGGCGCATGGCCTACAGACATATGAAAAAATGCTCTCCATCTGTAATCATCAGAGAAATGCAAATCAAAACTACTTTGAGGTATCACCTAACCCCAGTAAGATTAGCCCGTATCCCAAAACCAGAGATGTTGGCATGGATGTGGAGAAATGGGAACACTTCTACACTGCTGGTGGGAATGCAAATTAATTCGTTCCTTTTGGAAAGACATTTGGAGAACACTGAGAGAACTAAAAATAGACCTGCCATTTGATCCTGCAATTCCTTTATTAAGTATATATCCAGAAGACCAAAAATCGAATTACAACAAAGATATTTGTATCAGAATGTTTATTGCAGCCCAATTCATAATTGCTAGGTCATGGAAGAAGCCTAAATGCCCATCAACCCACGAATGGATCAATAAATTGTGGTACATGTACGCCATGGAATACTATGCAACCCTAAAGAAAGATGGAGACTTTACCTCCTTCATGTTTATATGGATGGAATTAGAAAATGTTCTTCTCAGTAAAGTATCTCAAGAATGGAATAAAAAGTATCCAATGTACACAGCCCTATTTTGAAACTAATTCATAGCTTTTATAGGAACGTCATAACCTAATTATAGCCTTAGAATATGGGAAGGGGGTGGGAGAGGGATGGCGAGGGGGGTGTATGGGGAGAGGGAGGGTGATTGGTGGGGTCACCTATATGGTTTATCTTACAAGGGTACAAGTGAATCTTTCTAAAAGCAGAATATGAATGTCTTAACTTAATGACTAAGAGAATGACATGAAGGTTATGTTCACCAGTTTGATGAGAATATTTCAAAATGTATATGAAAACAGCACATTGTAACCCATGATTGCATTAATGTACATAGTTATGCTATAAGAAATAAAAAAAATGAAATGAAAACAGCACACTGTACACCATGATTGCATTAATGTACATAGTTATGCTATAAGAAATTTAAAAAATGAAATAATAAAAAAAGAACCTTCCTTTCTTCTTTCCTACAATAGCAATTCTTAGGAGATGGTAGTCAGTCCAATCACCTGCAGCCTTTTCCAAACTAAACCCTCTACCACCTTCCCAGAATTAAACTGCTCCCATCCTGCACACAGCATTATCTGCCACTGTAGCAGAGATGGCAGGCTGTCCCCTTGGTAGTTTAGAGCAAGGCTGTCAGGCAAGATGGTATCCCCAGGCTTCCTTTTACCTACGTGGAGCCTTGTGGCTAGGTCCAACTAAGGAGGGAAGGGGAAGCAGAATCCAGTTTTAAATGTAAGTCTTTTAACTCCTCCTGAGCAGACATTCACACTCTACAGTCAAACTGAACTGGCTGCTGTGCTCCCACCCCCAAACTCCCCTCCTACCTTCATTTCTCGGCTCCTTTGCTCACCCATTTCTCTGTCTGGAGTCTCAGGGGGGTGGGTGTGGGAGGGCGTAGGACCAAGAGGTGGGAAATGGAAGCCACCCTCCATGACAGATGACAGAAAGAGAGTGAGAGCGAGAGAGGAGCCAGAGCTGGGAACAATGAATACAAAATTAAAGTAAACTAAAAAAATTAAACAAGAACACAACATATAATTGTCAGGGGCAGCCTTCAGTAACAATTCCACTTTGTAAGACAGGTTTCAGCCAGGAAGCTACCTTTCCCTTGAAATGCGGTCACCTGTTTCATTGTCCTTATTAATAAACAGGATAATTCAGGAGAGCAGGTACAAATGTTTCTGGACCACAGGGTTTCAGAGTGGAACCAACCCTCAGTCTGATGGTCCTCAAACCCAGGGCCTGACTGCGTCCCGAGTGCCCCAGGCCCCTTTCTTGCCAGGTTTTACTCAGTTCCCTCCTGTGTGGAGGGAACCGAGGTCCAGAGCGTCCCCAACAATTCAGAACTGAGCCTTGACAGATAATAAGGATGATGAGAGCCCTGAGGCACCAGCGCAGAAATAGAACCAGGCACAGGTCTCACCTCAGCTCCTCATTTACAACGAGAATCTTTGGCAGATGGAATCCTTTCCTGTGCCCCCTATGTCTCCCTTTGCCAACAAAAAACTTCCTTAATCTATAAGAGTCTGGGAGGAGGACTTAGGCTCTTTATGTTTTTGACCCTCAAATAGTTAATTAAGTCATTTAGTGCCTCCAAAAGAGGGTCCATGGGAACTTGACTCTGATAAACCACCCACCCAAGGCCCGTGTGTGGAGCCTGGACCATGTCCGCCTCAGCCCAGGGTGGGACGGACTCCTCCGTCCCCTGCCTCCTGGGCCTCCCTTCTCCCTGCGCTCAGCTCAGACAATCCCCCTGCCTCCCTTTGGTGGTGTCTTTGCAGTCCAATTATGCATAATTTATTCCACATGTTTGTTTGTTGCGCCTGCCAGAGGCATCTGTCGTAAATGTTTCAGTGCTTTAACTTTAGATGAGTTTTCTTTTGAAATAATTGTCCCCAGGGTGGTGCACTGAACAGTAAATTAACACCCCTCCATCCACCATCTCCCCAGCCTCGTGCTCCCTTCTCCCTTTGGTGCTCGGCATAAAACATTCATTAAAGCCGGCCCTGCGGGCAGCACAGGAGGACACAAGCACTGGGCCCAAATCATTCTGTGGGTGACAACAAGCTTTGCAAGGAAACTCCCGGGACCGTGAAATAGGATTTTGTTTCAAAGTCCTTTTAGTAATATGTTTTACAAGACAGGACTCCTTTAAGAACCACTTTTGTCATCACCCCCCACCCTATTTGCCTCATGCTCCTTGTATCTTAACACAAAATTATGTTTTCCCTCCTCTTTGAAGCCTTCCTTTATCTGATCTCACCTGTGTCACTCCACCCACACCATCACATGTGCTCTCTCTCTCTGAACACACTCTCTCACGTACCCTCTCACTCACATACTCTCAATAGTTCAGAAGTGGTTTTTTGTTTGTTTGTTTTATTAGATCATAGCTGTGTACCTTGATAGTGTCATGGGGTACAGTGTGCTATTTTTATATACAATTTGAAATATTTTCATCAAACTGGTTAACATAGCCTTCATGTCATTTTCTTAGTTATGGTGTTAAGACATTTATATTCTTCATTCAGAAAGATTCACATTTCAAAAGTGTTTTAAACAACTGATCATTCTTGTATTCATTCATTATGAATGGTGGGGAGCATTCTTGTGCTATTTGCCAAATTTTAATATCGATTCTCCCCCACTAGCCTCTCAACTTTCCAAACCAAGGGGACCCAACTTGCAAGTGGTCTATGGCTAGTAGGTTCTGAAGTTACTGACTTACTGACTCAGGTTGACTCTCACCATTCCTTTCCTCTGCTCTCTGTCTCAGGGTACTGAGCCTTGGGAACTACATTTCCCAACTCTCCAGCAGACTTTTGGTCTGAGTCGGCCAACAGGAGGTATCAGTGGGAGCCTGCAAGCAGGAGGAAGAGATTCAGGGTACTTCTCCCTGTACTCTTTCTATCTGCTTCAAATGGCATTTCTGGAACTGGCCACTCCTCCTGCAGGGTTCCAGCTCCTGCTGGGTGACCCTGGCTCCTGGAACCAGGAAAGACTGCCCCTCCCCTCCTGTCCCCTTAGTCCCAAGAGAGGCAACCATTTCTTGATGTGCTAATGTGTCACTGCCTCACTGTCCTCTGTTTGCCTCGACACCCCTTCTTCTAACATCTTTATAATTAGCTACTTAATTTCCCACCTACTGAGCTACATAGCGTGAGCTGTTTTCTGACTTCACTCTACTATGAAGTTTACTGAAAGCAAAGGAGGCGTGAGAGGGAAGTAGAAGGGGTTGAGGGAAAGGTCTGAGGGATGAAAGGCAAACGCCAGCCCTCCATCCATCTTCTCTAGCGCTGTGCCATCTGTACTCAACTGAGAGCTTTACAACCTACAGAAACAACAAAAAAACAACAAACAAATAACCAACAAACAATAAATCTTGCCCTGGAGGAAAACTTATGAAATCCTCCAGTCTCCAGTTCTGTCCAAAACATACTATTCCCAAAAGGATTCAGGAGGAAAAAAATAAAAATCCAGTCTATTCCTTTATTAAAAGTTCCAGACTCCATATTCTTCCTTGGAAACACAATATATGTTTGTGTTTATATTCCCCAGTGCTCTCTTCTGTCTGTTGAACCTCTTGCTGTAAACTGAGCTAATGTTGTCCTCAGTGGAAATGGAACATCACCCACCAAAATTTACACAAAACCACTGAAATAGGGGAGCAAGTTTGTTTCTTACCAATCTTTCCAATGAATACCACAGTCCTTCTTGCCTGTAGTTTAGGAAAGGAGAACAAACATGGCTTTTTAGGAGTGTTTGAGGACCTTTTGAAGATACACAGGAGCAAGAAGTTAAAAGCTTAGATTTTTAAGGGAGACCATCTGGCTTTATACTCCAGCTGTGCCACAGACTAGGATTAAGCAAGTTACTTCTCTCTAAACCTCAGTCTTCTCATCTGTGATTTGAAGGGCATAATGATTTTGAGACTTAAATAAAACAATACCTGTACACCCTTGTACATACTGAGCACTCCATTAATGTTACTTAAAAAAAACATTTTTTTTTTTTGAGACAGAGCCTAAAGCTGTCCCCCTGGGTAGAGTGCCATGGCATTACAGCTCACAGCAACCTCCAACTCCTGGGCTCAAGCGAGTCTCCTGCCTCAGCCTCCCAAGTAGCTGGGACCACAGGCGCCCGCCACAACGCCCAGCTATTTTTTGGTTGCAGCCATCATTGTTGTTTGGCGGGTCCGGGCTGGGGATTTGAACCCGCCACCTTTGGTTTTTGTGGCTGGCGCCTTAGCCGGTTGAGCTATAGGCACCGAGCCGCTACTTTTTTTTTTTTTTTTTTTTTTTTTACCAAATAGAGATTTATTGGTGTTGACTAATAAAAATGCAAATAACTCTACTGAGGCATTCTCCAGTTCACCCAGTAGGGGGATAAATTTAAGTTGCTGGTGTCCTAATACTGAATCTAGACAAACTGCTCCAGAGATGGGAAGTGTGAGTGTGGGGAGGGGCTGGTAATTTGGGGACATGGTAATAACAAAGTTAACCGCTAACACTTAGTAAGTACTTGATACCAGGCACCTGTTAGGTGTTGTACATCTATGGCTCTCAGCTAATCTTCAGAACAGCCCTGAAAGCTTTACCCTATCACTATACCCATTTTATAAACAATGAAAGTGAGGCTTGGGGAAGCTCTGTTGCTTGCTCATTACCACAGGGTAGGCTGGAAAAAAGGACAAGGCCAAGACAAAGGTGTCAAACGTGTAAGTGGCAGGGGGTCTATTGATGCTGTGAACTGAAAAGCAGTGTCATTGGTGTCAAGCCCTGGTTATGCGGCAGGGAAGGTTGCCTTGGAGGGCTCCCCTGAGAGCCTTGGTCTCTAGTCTAGGATGTGTGTCTCTGGGGGAAAAAAGTTACAAATGAACTTCTAGAACACAGTGTGTTCATAGCCTCAAGGGTGGGTAGAGCCTATATAGAACCATAATGGATTCCCAGGGAAGTAGCAAAAGTTCAATACAAATTATGAGATGACTGATCAGGCAAAATGAATTCATATGGACAATATTAGAGCAAATTATAATTTTCAAATTAATATGGCCACATCTCTTATTGATTTGGACACTGTGTATTTCAAGTATTTCAAGTGATTATTGACTTTCAGAGAACAAAATCGTGCAGATCAATAGAAGATATGGTTTGTGTCTTCACTGAAGTTACTATGTTTTTATCTTAAAAGCTACAAGGTATTCCTAAAAAGTTGAGTTGTTTATAGTATTGATATTTTAGATCATTACTAAAAAGTGTTTTTCCTGTAGGTAGACTAATTTTTGACCTTTCTAAAAATAAACTCTCTTGATATTGTTTCCACCAGATAAGGAGTACCCGCAATTTAGACTACTGGTCCAGGTCGAGGTTTAACAGCACATACCATGTAACAACGGCCTAGTTATATAGCACACCTTCGAGAACAAAGACACATGATTTCATTCTGCTTGCCCAAACCACTCATGTTATGACAATAAAATGCTCTCTTAATATCCCATAACGAAAGTGAAAATGTTTTGAAAGAAACAACTCACTCCATTTCCCCCACCCTCAACTTCTTGGGTCCCCAGAAAAGAAAATGGCTCCAAGTGATAGTTCTCATAGATCGGTGCTAATTCCAACAGGAAAAAAATAAACCAGTTTATCTTCACTGAAAAAGATGAATATCACTTTTGAAAAATCTTGCTGACATTTTGTGCAAGGCACTTTAAAACCAGATTTGTGTTTAAGTAAATTTCTCAGTGAATTTCTAAGTAAATTTCTACCAAGTGAAATTCTCAGACACACTTCCTCCTAACATTAACCATGGTAGACACTGGTTTCATCAAAATTTACAAAAGCTCTCGGAACAACCTCGGGGTGTCATCACTGGGCACCCAGTGCAGGACAGATACCAAGAACTGGCTGTGCTTTCTTCCACCTACTCATTCCTCAAACACTTTTTTGTGTTCCTTCAGTGCACCAGGCACGCTTCTAAGTAGTGGGATTTAGCAAGTGTCAACAACCACCAAAAAAGTCTCTGCTCTTTGATTCCTCAACAGAGGCTTGAAAATACGCAAGGATTGAGAATAAACAAATTCATAGATAACAGAATGTGACAGAATTTAGACTTTACAAAGAGAAAGAAAGCAGGGTAGGAGAATGAAAAATGATGGAGGAGGGTTCCTACTGGAGATTCAGTAGTCAGAGAGGCCTTTCTTAGGAGATGGCACCTGAGAACGCTATAATTGTCCCCCTTTACTGCTGTGGTGATCAAACGCTCGCACTGAATCCCCAGTGCACAGCAGGTGTGTAGTTCCAGCGCAGGTGCTCAAAAAATACCTGCTCAGTGGTTCAGAAAGAATTTGAAGAGGTACCCAGGGCGCTTGGGCCGGGCATGGGTGGAGGCGCGCTCCGCGCAGTAATCACACCACCAGCGCACAGCTCCCCAGGGCTCGTCAACTTTCGCGAGTGCCGTGTCAGCTCAGGTCGCGTCCTGAGCTCCCCGAGAGCCCCGTGGGGTGGCCCAGACAGCCATCGCTGTCCTCGACTCGCCCACCATCTCCCCGGCCCACCAGGACTCCCGTCCCGGCATTTGCTTCTGAAGGGAATAAAAAAGGAAAGTGTTGCCGAAACTTCTGGGGCTGCGCTCTCTTCTACCGGCCCGGGAGGGGAGGCCGCCCACAGCCGCCCGGCGCGGCCCAAACCTGGGCTTCCGACCTGGCTCCCCGCGGGTCCCGGAGCGTGCGCCGGGGGACGCGCGGCGGGGCCGGGGTCTGCGCCACGGCCGAGCGGGCCCGGGGACTGCGGCGCCGGGCGCGGGGCCGGGCGGGGACAAAGCGGTGGCGGCGGGGCCGGGGCTGGGGCCGGACGCGGCGGGCCCCGCGCCCCCTCACCTGTCGAGCCAGAAGGTCCAGGGCGAGTGCAACGGGACCCCGCCCGGCTCTGGCTGCAGCGACGACAGCTGCTGCAGGCCGAGCGGCGGCTCGGCGGCGGCGGCGGCGGCGCGGGGCCCCGGCGGCTCCCGGGCCCCGGCGGGGGGCGCGGCGGCCGGGGGCAGCGCCATTTTCTCCGCCCCGCCTGCGAGGCCGGCGGACTCGCGGACCGCGGGGCGAGCGGCGGCTGAGTCACCCCCGGCCCCCGCCCGCGGCGCCCCGCCCCGCCCCGCCCCGCGCGCCCCGCCCCGGGGCCGCCGCCGGCCGCCCGCCGGGCCTGGGAGCCGCGCAGCCAAGCCGCCCGGGCCACCGCCGGGCCACAGCCACGAACAAAGACAGGCCGGCGCACGGCCGGGTGAGGGGCCGGTTAGGCACAGACACGGCCCCCACGTACGGGGGACCGACGGACAGGCTGGGAGTGGCGGTCGGGGACACACTAACGGGCCATGGGGATGAGAGGGACAGAGGAAAGGTCTGGGGGCTGGTTCTGCAGCCAGGCAAGAAGTCGGGGAAGGATGGACAGGCAGGCAGGGGCAGACGGAGGGATGGATGGACCAGTGGATGGAGTCTCAGCCTCACGGTACGAAGGAAGGAGGGATGCATAGACATACCAGCAATCTGAAGGATGGACGGGGAAACTGGCAGATGGTTGGAGGAGGGAGGAGATGGACGGATGGAGGGCAGATGGAAGCACAGTTGGACGTGACAGAGAGATGCTGAGGGGAATCAGTGGCCAAATGGATAAGGAGACTGCAATGCCCAAGAGTGCAAAAACAAAGGGCCGGGCAGAAAGAAGGACGAACCAGTGACTTGGGGCATGAGGTTGTAGTAGTTCGGCTTTGCAGTCCCCATGGCAAGACCATGCTTCCTAACTCAGCTGATTCGAAGGGCCAACAGTCCCCATTTCACCCTCTCAGGAGCCATATGTGCCCAGAGTAAGGGGCTGGAGCCTGGTCCAAAGTGTAGCCAACTTCAAAGAGGCTTCCTAAAGTGAGCCCAAGTTCTCCACGCCTGCCCCAGAGCACAGATAAGGAAGGCAAAGGCAAGAGGGCAGTTTTGAACACAGAGCCCTCTGCTTCCTGTATTTCTAAACACCAAGCAAGTCCCTACCACCATGAGATTCCTGAGCTTAAAATAAGAGGGACCTCCTCAGCAGAGGTCCTCCCCACGTCTCTCATGCAATGTTTTGCTTTTTCTTTTTTTCTTTTCCAAAAGGAAAGCAAAATTATGAGGCATGTGGACACCTCTTTAAAACAATTTCTGTATAGTTCCCCTATGGCCTTTTATAGCTAAGGATGTGCAGAGTTCCAGATCCCCATACATTTCCTCCCTGGATTAGCTCATATTCTGTTCTTAACTTGAGCAGTCACTGGGACAGACTAGAAGAGGAGTGGTGAACAAGTTGGGTTCAGGGGCTTCATAGCATCATAACAGGCTATCAGGAAACCCAGGGTGTATGCTCTCCTTAAAAGGTAATCGAGGTCAGGTCAGATAAAATGGCAACAAAGAAAACCACCACTGCTTTGTGATACCTGCTTCAAACAGAACTTCTACACAACGTATGATTCTGGAGGCAATGACATATTTTATGAAGTACACCCAGCATTAAGATACTGGGGATGGGAGGGGTCCTGTGGTTAGATGCATTTATTAGGTTGCTTAATTTCTCCTTTTATGTTTTCACTTAAGCATCAGCTTAAGTTTAGAGAAGAAGAATTGTTGGTTGCATTTAAAAATATACATATTGCTGTGCAAAGTGGTAGCATGACTTTATATGTAACTGAGATAAATAATGCTTGATTTGAAAATTTAGGCATTATTTAGGCTGTTGTGGACACTTTACCATTATCAACTCATTTAACCTTTACAACAAGCCAACAAGGAAGGACTACTAACCCATTTCACAGATGAGGAACAAAGAACTAAGTCAACTCCAAAGTCACACAGCTAGTAAGTGGTAAAGCTGGGATTTGAACACAGATATTCAGACCAGAGGCTTTCAACTGCCACGCTCCATGCAGGCATCCTCAAACTGCGGCCTGCCTAGGACATTTATCCGGCCCGCCGGGTGTTTTTGCTGCGGCTGCCTGTCCTGCTTAGCAGCTAACTCATCCCACAGCCCACAGTCTGGCCCTCCAATGGTCTGAGGGACAGTGAACTGGCCCCATGTTTAAAAAGTTTGAGGACCCCTGACCTACTGCCTTTCTAAATGTAAAACTAACAGGTCTACATAATAAAAATAAGCCATAAACAGTAGATCTCTCTCTCTTCCAACACTGTTCATCTTCTTGCCAAAAGGAAGCCATCAGTAAGAGTTGCCTTCCAGAAAAATGCAAGTATGCAGATACAAGCATACATTTAGATTTATAAACTGTGTGTGTGTATCTCTTAATAGAAATAGAAACACTTAGATGCAATACTGCACCTTCTTATTTCACTTAACATATCTTTGAAGATGTTTCTGTATCAAAACACACACATCTACTTCATCTTGTGGACTGCAAAGTAATTCATTGTAAAGTAGTAGTACAATTTAATTCACTAGCCCTCAACATTTATGGGATTTCTAGACATTTTCTTACATAAATAATGCTATGATGAGCATTTTTATATTTATGTCTTTCCTCATCTATACAAGCCTAAGTCTGGAGAAGAAGAATTGTTGGCTGCATTTAACATCTGATACATATTGCCAAGTTGCTATGCAAAGCAGTTACATGAACTCATATATAACTGATTTATAAATAATGGTTGATTTTATGTAAATTTATATTTACTAAGTGACATTTATCTGTATAAAATTCTAAAGCACTCGTAGGGAGGAAGTTTTGCTTTCGAATGTTTGGAACAAGTCAAACTATCACATTTACCTCCTTCCTTATGTCCTTTAACAATATCCTCAGCAAGAAAAGCCTATTTTAAAATTTTTATATGAAATTTCTGTAAAAGAAAATATGTACTATGTAAAACATTCCTTTCAGAATTTAGAACTAGGAATAGTCTGGTGGTTTTTCTTTACTGAATAGCAATTATAATCCTCTCTCTCTTTTTGCTTTGGCTTCCAGGATGCTCGATATTACTTTTGGTGCTAAATCACA
This sequence comes from Galago senegalensis, assembly GCA_963575145.1. NCBI lineage: Eukaryota > Metazoa > Chordata > Mammalia > Primates > Galagidae > Galago > Galago senegalensis. The sequence goes on from CAUYTI010051311.1 coordinate 72,010, forward strand.
ACATTGATATTAACCAATCAAGAAGCATCATTATAATACATATTTATATGCATATATAGTATATGTACTAGATATACTATATATATGTATATCTCTGTTTCTACTTTAATGACCTAATAGTATACATATTGTGAACACCTCAAATCTGCTTTAGAAGCAGGTGGTATGTGAATAAATAAAATTTAAATGACCTTAGGATTAATAAAAGGAGTTAGGCAAAATGGCTAAGGTGAGAGGCAAGGAGGGAATATTCCCTTCCTGTTTGAAATGAGTAAGAGACAATTATTCTTACTGCTCTTCACAATCATTCTTAGAAGATAACCAATTAGGAAAATGTCCTCTCTTCTGGGAACTGGATGGCAGGAATTGGAATTTCAAGGTAGAAAGAGAACTTGGAGATCATCTAAGCAAACCCATCACTTTACAAAGGAGGAAACTGAGGCCCAGAGAGGTGAGGTGACTTACCCGAGGCCACAGCTCTAGGAAATGACAGAGGCGGGACTAGAACGTGGGTAGCTTGAGGTCCAGGCCAACATGCTCTCCCACTGCATCACACCCAATGCAGAAGATTTGGGGTGGAGGGAGAGAGGAAGAGAAGGTGACCCCACAGCCCCTAGCAATGAAAACAACAAAAAAGACTTGAGGCACTCATAAATAATTAAGCAATTAGCTGCAGCAGCTACTCCCCTCCCCTCCAGCATCCAGTCACCAAGGCAACTTGGGCAGGGTGCCTGATGGTTGCCTAGTAACAGTGTGGTCTGCTCCCCTGACATGCTCCCTAGGCATCAAAGGATTTGAGAGCTAGGAAGAACCTTAGACAGGGATCAGTATCCCAACACCTTCATTTTCCAACTGAGGAAATGGAGGCCCAGAGAAGCTGGGTAACCTGCCCAAGGTCACACAGCTACTCAGAGGCACAGCCAGCCTCCATTCTCAGTTGCTTTTCATTACACCAGGGCTACCTCAGGGAGGCTGAAGATGGAGGAGAGGGGGAGAGCTCTCCACCGTTCCTACAAGAATGGGAAAGTCAGAGCAAACAAGCAGGCAAGAAAGAGACAGAGACCTTGAGCTCTCACATGCAATTAGCAGGAGCTGGTAATCCCATCAGCCCAACTTTCATTATCACCATGGCAACATGGGTGAGGTGGGTGCTGGTTGCCTAGTAACAAGTGGTCCTCTCTCTTCCACTCACATCCGGCTCCCTGGGAGTCAAAGAAGCAGCAGAATGTTGGAGTTGGAAGGGAAAGCAGGAGTCCTAACTCAGCCTACTCCTTTGACCAACAAGGAACCAGAGGTTCAGGGACACTGCAAGTCACACAGCCACAGAGCTAGATAGTGACATTCCTTCCATTGATAGCCTTTGTCACAGCACTGCAGAAAGGGAGCTTTCCCTTCGGTAAAGTCAGAACAAGCCTGGAGAATGGTTCCCTTGAGAGGAGATACTTCTGTCACATGTCTAAATGATGGCAAATGCCACTCACAAAATTTGGCACACTTTAGATGCACACAGGAGGTGCTGTGCTATGCATAGTAATTACACGCAGGCTCTCTAAAGTCAGAAAACCTGAGTTAAAAGCCAGTTATCCTTTAACCTCACAAGTTTTCTATCCTCTCTATGCCTCAGTCTCCACATCCAAGGAATGGGCATCCTATCTTTACCTCTTGAGTCATCATTAGGGTTAAATGAGAAAGTATATATGAAAAATGCCTGTAAAGATGCAGGAAATATTAAACATTCATTTATTCTACATTCAATAAGCATTTTTTGCATGTCTGCTATGCTGTCCTAGGTTCCTGGGATTTATTAGGGAGCAATACAAACAATACAGACAAAAGAAATTCTTGGGCCAAAGATGGTATAATCCCAGCACCTTGGGAGGTAGAGGCGAGAGGATCATTTGAGACCAGGAAACCAGCCTGGGCAACATAGAGAAATTATACCTCTACAAAAAATTAAAAATGTAGCTGGGCATGGTGGTACATGCCTGTAGTCCTAGCTATACAGGAGGCCAAAGCAAGAGGATTGCTTGAGCCCAAGAGTTCAAGGCTGCAATGAGCTATGTTTGTACTACTCTACCTCAGCTGGGATAATGGCATAAGACTCTGTTTCAAAAGAGAGAGACAGAGACAGAGAGAAAGAGAGAAGGAAGGAAAGAAAGAAACATTCCTGTCTCAAGGATCTTAATTATAGAAGAATATATGTGTGTGTGTTTATATATTTATATTTATATATCTATTTATTTAAGTGTTTGTTGAATGGGTAGAAGAAATCATTGGCAATATGCTGTTTATGTTGCCGGGCTCCTTCCCTAAGACTGAGAAGTTTCCTGTTTACAGGGTGTGATGCTATAAATACACAGGCCTGTCATCTATGTGGGAACTTCGTTTTCCTTTCTTTTAAAAGCTCAAAAGAAAAACTGAAGGCAGTGGCCACTAGATGGCAGACTCCAGTCCATTGTAGACAGGTTACAGAAGGCGCAGGTCTGGGGCACAGGCCCTGACTGAAGCTTCCAGCAAAGTCAGCTGGTCAGTCCTAGGGGCAATGGCTTGGAAAGGTGAGGGAGACTTCAAATTATTCTGGGACATTGTGAGGTGTCACAGGAGGCTGCAGGGTGGTTTAAAGAGTGATTCCTTTGGAGTGAGACTGAACTCTGCTTTAATAAGATCCTGCCTTGGGCAAGATGTGTGACCTTGGGAAGTTATTAACCTTGCTGTACTCTGGGACAGGAAGATGGTAACAAAAGCTCCCTCAAGGAGATGCTTAAGGCATAAGAAAACATGGTCTAAAGAACTTTGCAAGCTGCCTAAAGCAAAAGCTCAACCCCCCAGAAGTGCATTAATGTACATAGTTACCATTCAATTTAAAAAAAAAGATATAAAAATAAAAAAAGCTCAACCAGTATTATTTACCAGAATGTAAAAGGTCCCTGAAGGACTGGCTCAGAGATGCAAATGAAAGGGAAGGGGTAAAGAAAATAGCACTTGTTAAGCATTTGTGATGAAGAGACTGATGTCCCCACTGCCACTGAGCCTGGAAAGCACAGCCTTAGGTTTGGTTGTCCCATCATCTACCTCTACCCACCTATCAGCCACATAGCCCTGTAGTGTTCTGCCCACCTCCTGTGTTGGTCTTCTTTCCCAATTCCCGCTGGTCCCAGCCCTCCCAGTCCTTACCTCCTGAGTTCCAGCCAGGCACAGCAAGGAGGATGTAACACCCTTCTACCTCATTTCCTCACTCCCAAACACCTGCTCCTCCAACCTGCTGCCAACAGTGAGGGGCCTGAACAACAGTCCCCAAACACCAATTTGCTTCTAACTGCTCTCAGAATAAAGCTCAAGTTCTTTCTGGTGGCCAAGAGGAGTCAGCATCTTCCAGATACTTCCTGCCTTTCCAGACTCACAGCTGAGTTCTCCCTGTTCCTCAAAGTTTCTCCGCGGACATGAAGTATTTGCATATGCTGTTCCTTCTCCTGAACTGGCAGTCCCTAGCATGGCCGACTCCTTCTCCCTCTTGGGCCCCCACTCCAACACAGGTCTTCTCTCGTCCCTAATTATTTCCTTTAGAGCATGTGTCACAAGCTGCACGATTGACTACTCATCTCCCACACCAACAATATCCAGTGCAAGTGGGCAGGATAGGGCTGGGCCTCTCATCTTCTCCAGTATTCCCAGTGCCCAGTGCACAGGGGTACACAACCAAGATTTGTTAATGGGCTGGTACGCAGCTGAAACCAATTAAAGGAAGAGTCTGACTTCGTCTCTCAATTTCTAGTCTTTCTCTTGGGCCAACTTATCTTTTGTATGAATGGCACAATGGTCTTCTTAAAAAGCACTTTTGTCATATTAACTTCTTATGTTCAAAAGCCCTAAATGGCTACCTACCAGGCTGAGGTCTGAAGTTTCTCGTCTAGCATTTGAAATCCTCTACAACTAAACCCACATTTGCAAATGCACCTGCAAGTGTATTTCCAAATATATTTGGCTATATATATATGTACATGATGTATATATATTTACATATACTTCAAAATATATAACTATGTATATTTAGGAATGTACCTGTACATGGAAATATATACTGTGTATTCCACACAAATTCAGCCCTACTCCCTTGGCACATCTGCAATGATATTAGCTCCTGAAGACAGGCTTGGGATTCCCTCCTGAACCACTGTGTCCCAAGTTCCTAGTACAGGGTCTGGCACAACATAGGAGATTCAGCTTTGGTGAATCAATGATTGATCTACTCCCCACTTGGTAAATGCACTGTGCGTGCTCCTGTCTTCACACATGTGCCTGAAACCTTTCTTATCATCTAAATTCCCTAGCCATTCTTCAAGGGCCAGGAAAGTTCAATCACAATCACAGTACATCAGTCACTAAACATACTCCAGAATGGGACCAGATATCCAATGAGTCTTGGGATGATAGGTAGGCAGTGCCCAAACTACTTTCCCCTAGAAACCCTTTATTCTGGCAAAAGGAAGACTGGATAGTAACTAAGCTTTTCCCCAATTAAAAATAGGTCCTAATGATTTCAGAAATATTGGTTCTGTGGCCAATCTAAAAACTTCGATTGAAGGACCTTTGTTGGGTCCACACAGTATTGCACTGATTGGAGGTGCAACGCTTCACATAACCAGTTCCCACCGTTGAGATTTTTGATTGTCATCAGTGGTTATGTCCATCATGTGCAACCCTGCTACATCTGCACTCTGCCAATCACTGCCAATCCTTCTTATCAAAGAGTAGCTGTTAATGTTCTTACGCCAGCCAATCAATCAGAAATATGGAGATGGCTCACATCAGAAATGGAACTGAAGGGGAAGGCAGATACACCTCAACTTGGTCCTTAGCAATTTTTTAAAAAGAGGAAAAATTGATTAAGCTATTCAGTAATAAAAGAAAAGATGGAGACTTTACATTTTTGTATTAACCATGCATGAAGTTAAAACACATTCTTCTTAGTAATGTATCACAAAAATGGAAAAGAAAGTATCCAACGTACTCAATATAATATGAAGCCAGTAGATGATCTAATACACACCCACACAAGAGAAAAACTCAATTCAATTCAAGTTAAGGGGAGGGGGAATGAGGGAACTGGTGTGTACCCACTTAATGGGCATAATGTAGGGGTACATGGCATACCTTTGGGGGTGGAACAAAACTGCAAGATGGCCTCTACCTAACAAATTCAACTACTGTGACCTGGTTATTTGTACCCTCACATTAATCTGAAATTCAAAAAGAGAGAAAGAAAGATGAACAGTAGGAAGGCAATGTGATCAGAAGAAAGTCCAGAAATGTGTGTTTAAGCCCATGTTTAACAGCCAGGTGGTTTGGGACAAACCAATAAACCTCCTTGAGTCTCCTTTATCCTCAATGGAAAACTGAGAGGGCAAAATAATTCCTGCTGTCTGAATAATCAAATCGAGGCCATTTGGCAAGGCTCTACATAAGCCATGAAATGTCACAGGAGCGCTGGTGGTTGTTTTCTTATCACAGTTCCTGGAGGGCATAGCTCTGTATCTCTGCTCTTTGAACCTGGGTGTCCGCTTTTGCACTCTTTGGGGGATTTAGAAAAATACAGAGTGAACAATTGTCCCAGTTTGCAAAGGACTGTCCCAATTTGACCACCGAAAGTCCCACGTCTTAGAAAGCTTGTCAGTCCTGGGCAGACATGAGAGGCTGGTCAGCAAGCAGCAGGTCTATAAAGCACTGCCTGTTGCACTAGATTTTAGCATCCATCCTAGAGGCTCTAATCCCCCCTGCAAGCTGACGACTGCTTGCAGAGTGAGATAAGTCAGTTGCAAGCAAGTCACTACTTTACAACTAAGAAGCTGCTTAAGGGATAAGACTTTGTTTTGGGCTTTCAGTTATAGCTCAGAGATCATTTAAGGGAATATTCTGCAAGCCAGTTCTCTCAGGAAGTGCATTGTGCTTTCCAAAGCTTTATTTTTAAGCTGAAATAATCATATTATGACATAAGAAATCCTGACACAGAAAATACAAACTTGGCAAAATATTAGGAGGTGATGAGTCATGTTATAAAATGACCACCTGTACCATGATATATTTAGCCCAAGCTCCTTGCGGGGGGTGGGGGCAAGCTCACTTTTGTAGTCCTCCAAAAATTATGGCGCATTGTTAATGTTGTGGATACTCAGTAAATATGTGAATAACGATTTCTTCTTTGATTAAAAAAGCATTCGTTAAAGTATAGATCAAAATATTTTATAAGTCATTCACTTCTTGAGATCTGAGTACACTAAAATTTGAGAAGCCATTATCAACAGATGAGCAATTAATAAAGAAAAACGGAGCAATTTTTGAAATGAAGTCCCATTATTTGTGTTTTTAAAAAAATTGTAATCGCATCAAGTCTGTAGAATTATAACAACTGTGCAAAATGCTACGTTAGGAATCATGAAGATGCTTTCCAATTGTCTTAGGCCAATGAAACCGCTTTGGTTACGTTCCCATCAGTGGGAATTTCATATTCCCAACACTGAGAGACACTGTCACTATTCCTTTCCTGTTCACTTTTATTTGTTACATATTATCTACACAATATTAAGTTGCACTTATGGCATCTCTTTAAAAGATTCTGTTTGTGGTAAGAGAGTATCTTATTCTCAGAGGCTAAATATATGCACATATTGATCATTCTAGGTCTATTATAAAATGTGAGATCTAAAGGGCATTATGATAAAAAACTAAGTACCTCTCAGATGACCTGATATGGAATATTTCACATCACAAATACTTGCTGCCAGTGACAGACCTTGAGGATAGCTACGAATCACTTTTCTCTTTTCAAAATCTACCAGATCCCTCAAACTACATTCTGATTTATCCTTAATTTGGGTTAATGCCTCACCATTCCTAAAATACCCACAGGTCACGTTTTCTTGCCTTACTGGACTAAAGTATTTCATATTACATTAAACATCTTGTCAATAACATACAGGACCCTATTTTTCATATTTTGCAAAAACACAGTTAATGATGCAAATAATTTCCTATTTTTCAATTCTGAGGGAAAATCATTAATAAAATCATATTCTTTGCAAGAATCGAAATTCAGCAGTAAAAGGGCACAAACCACCCATAAAGGCACAACATAAATTAGCGATGAAGAAATAAGCCTACTGATTATAATGTCCAGATGGAAACGAATAACTCAATCATTTCTTGTCAAATCAAATAGCATCTTAATAAGTTGTTGCATCATCTCTGCTGATTTAATTTAACTGGAAGATACCAGAAAATGATTATGAACTGCAAAAGTGTCTTCATTTCCTAGGCTCATTAGCATATGGCCTGTGAGTCCTCTTGTTTTATTCTGAAGGTGAATTTACCTCTAAAATGATCTTTAGGTTTCTAATCCTCAAAAGCATCCCACGTTAAAAGAAAAACAGCCCCAAACTGGAATTAAAATTATCAGAATTAAAAAAGCGGGCCACTGGTGTTTGGTGAAGATCTTTTATCAAAGAAAGAATTGAAACACTTTTACCAGGGAAGCTGGTAAGTACAAGTTGTCATGGAGACAGGATGTATTCAAATGACATGAGGAATGACGCTCTTCATCTAACTAGGTGCTCATCTCCTCTAAATGAGGAGAAATTGTTGTAGCTGAAATCCATTATCTATCTTTCAAATCTGCATTAAAAACAATCATTTCCTTTATTTTATATAGGAATACACAGACACAGAGCCTCACTCTCATAAAACGAAGAATTAAAATTACTTGCAAAAGAATTGGTGCGTAAATAAAAAGACATAAAACGAAAACGAATCCCATGATATAAATCTACTGATGCACAGTGAAGGGTGGAATAATGGAAATCAGATAGTATAATACCTCCTTCACCCACAGTCGGACATATTTTTCTTCAGTAGCGTTAGCTACTGTTTTTGACAGAATGATCCAGGCCAGGACAATTCTCTGGAAGTCGAGGAGACTTGCTAACAGGTGTGCCGTCAAAATCACTGACAACAGCAGAGCTCTTGTTAATCCACAGATGCAAAAGAAAGGTGATGCTGTATTGAACAGGCATTTCCCACTCCTTAAAAAGGCAATCATTGAGGAACACGTGACACAAGCTTATTTCGTGGGGAGAGAATACAACGTGGGGTGCCCACAAGTCACAGCTCTATTTAGAAACAGCCTAAAGACAAGTACGGTGGCTCACACCTGGAATCCTAGCACTCTGGAAGGTAGAGGCAGGTGGATCGCTTGAGCTCAGGAGTTTGAGACTATCCTGAGCAAGAGTGAGACTCTCTCTCTACTAAAAATAGAAAAAAAAATTGAAAAACTAGCTAGGCATTGTGGCAGGTTTCTGTTGTCCCAGCTACTTGGGAGGCTGAGGCCTGAGGATCTCCTGAGCCTGAGTTTGAAGTTGCTGTGAGCTATGATGATGCCATGGAGGTCTACCCAGGGCAACAAAATGTCAAAACAAACAAATAACAGCCTGAAGTTTTTTCTGGGCTGAAAGTAACCTAGGGCAACATCTTTTTAATTTATTTTTCAGGTGAAGATCATTTCTCCACCTCCCTCCAAAAAAACAGAAGAAAGATTTTTCATGTTTTACAGCCTAAAATGCTTTGCTCAAGCACTTACAATAACTCAAATAAACTCAATTCAATAATAATTCAATTAAACACCATAATAAGAAAACAAACAACCTGATTTAAAATATACTCAAATGACCTGAACAGATAGATATCTTACCAAAGATGTACTGATAAATAAGCATATGAAAAGAGATTCAATATCATTTGTCACTGGGGAACTGAAAATTAAAAGAACAATGAGATACCAGTACTTGATTGTTAGAATGTCTAGAGCACAAGGTGTTCTCACCACTGAACGCTGGTGAGGATGGGAAACAACAAGAGCTCTCATTCTTTACTGCTAAGAATGGAAAACGGGGCCAGAGCCTGTGGCTCAAAGGAGTAGGGTGCCGGCCCCAAATACTGGAGGTGGCGGGTTCCAACCAGGCCCTGGCCAAAAATTGACAAAAAAAAAAAAAAGAATGGAAAATGGTATGACCACTTTGAAAGATAGTTTGGCAGTCTCTTACAAAGGTAAACATATTCTTACCACATGGTCTATCAATCACACTCTTTGGTATTTACCCAAATGAGATAGAAACTTATGTGCATACAAAAATTCACACCAAGGTATTTATGGCAGCAATATTCATAATTACCACGACTTGGAAGAAACCAAAATGCCCTTTAGCGAGTAAGTGGATAAGTAAACTGTGGCAACATCCAGATAAGGGATGTTATTCAGTGCCAAAGAGCAAAGAGTTATTATGTCATGAGTTGACATATGGAACTTTAAATGTGTATTACTAAGTGAGAGAAGCCAATCTGAAAGGCTGCATGTTGCATGATTTCAAATATATGACATTTTGGAAAAGGCAAAACTATGAAGACAGAGGATTAGTGGTCTCAGGACTTGTGGGGCAGTGGAGGAAGGGATGAACAGGCAGAGCACACGTGACTTTGAGGGCAGTGACAGACACCATTTGTGTGGTATTAGAATGGTGGATACATGTCATTAGATACTTGTCACAATCTATAGGATGTACAAAACTAAGCACGAATCCCACTGTAAGCGGTAGACTTCACCTGATAATGATCTATCAGTATACGTTCCTCAGTTATAACAAAGATACCGCCCTGGTGTGGGACGCCGATAGTGGCTATGGGTAGTGAAGGCAGCGCATATGGAAAATCCTTACACATTCCACTCAATTCTGCTGTGAACCTGCAACTACTTTTAAAAAGTCCATTAGAGAAAATATCACCAACAACAATAGCTATCATTCTGTGAGTGCTGAACTATGTTTCATCCTTACTCATTTCCTGTAATCTACATAGCAATCTTACGAGATGGGTATGACTGTCATTCCTACTTTATATATTAGAGGCTCAAAATGGTTAAATAACATTCCCATCAACGCACAGCAAGTGATACGGAGTTCAAACCCAAGTTGGCCTCTCCTCTTAGCAGTTGCAAAGCAGTCCTGGGGATCAGATTCACCTCCCTGAAGGCATCTCTGTATCATCTGAATAATGAGGTAGGCCTTTGGTTTTGAAAATCATTCGGCTTGGTGCCTGTGGCTCAACTGGCTAGGGCGCCAGCCACGTGCACCTAAGGTGGTGGATTCCAGTCCCCAGCCCAGACCCGCCAAACAACAATGACGGCTGCAACCAAGAAATGGCCGGGCGTTGTGGCGGGTGCCTGTGGTCCCAGCTACTTGGGAGGCTGAGGCAAGAGACTTGCTTGAGCCCGGGAGTTGGAGGTTGCTGTGAGCTGTAATGCCACGGCACTCTACCCAGGGGGATAGCTTGAGGCTCTGTCTCAAAAAAAAAAAAAGAAAAGAAAATCATTCAAATTATGTCCCTAAATGTTTAAAACAGTGCACTGTAGAGGCAAGTGCTTGGATATCTGGTGCGCAAGGCACATGGACACCTATTAGACAATTTAAGATGTGGAAAATATCAGAGTTTAACTACAAATTAATAATAGTCTAATATTTTCCACAAACTTGGTTGAGTCATTTGCTTTTGGAAATGCTGTAAACCCTTGGATTCAAGAATCTGAATGAACAACCCTCCCCCCCAAAAGAAGAAAATCATACTGAGGCAGAGCATAATTAAATTGAGCAATACAGACAAAAGAGGACACATTATATACAGAAGAGCAAGAAAAAGTATTAGAGAAAAATTTTCATAGAAAATAATATAAGGAAGAGGATACCAGAACAATCTCTTTGAGGTACTGAAAGAAGGCTGAGCCTGAAGGCTCATGCCTGTAATCCTAGCACTCTGGGAGGCTGGAAGATTACTTAAGCTCAGGAGTTTGAGATAAGCCTGTGCAATATCTCTACGAAAAATAGAAAAACTAACCAGGTGTGGTGACAAATGCCTGTAGTCCCAGCTACTTGGGAGGCTGAGGCATGAGATCACTTAAGTCCAGCAGTTTGAGGTTGCTGTGAGTTACCATCACACTCCAGCCAGGGTGACAAAGCAAGACTCAGAATTTAAAAAAAAAAAGTACTGACACAAAAAACCCTGTCAACCTAGAATTCCATACTTAGTGAAATATCTGTTCCATACAGTGAAGAATTCTTTGCCAAAAAATGGAATAGATATGTTTCCCCCATTATTCTGAGTACAGTGAAAACCTCTGAACATTATATAAAACAAACATAAGATGACTCTGAAAAGTGGCAAGAAGATGGCACACCACCAGGAACAGTAAGGTGGTTAAGTTCCCTGGGTTTTCCTTTTGCCTCATATCTCCCAGGTCTGGATCTGGAGAAACTGGCAACCGAGAAATGCCAATGAGCATAGATAAGAAAAGTCCCCTTTCTCTAGCCAAAAGACCAGAAAAGGAGCAGCCTTGTAAGATAAAAAACTTTCATGCTGGGTGAGGTGGCTCAGCCTTCCCCAGCTACTTGGGAGGCTGAGGCAAGAGAATCACTTAAGCTCAAGAGTTTGAGGTTGCTGTGAGCTGTGAAGCCACTGCACTCTACTGAGGGTGATAGAGTGAGACTCTGTCTCAAAAACAAACAAACAAGAACAAAAAACATCCTTTTAGACATAACTACACCAGCCAGATACAACAAAATCTGTGATCCCACTTTACCCTAGTCAGCAAGGCTAAGTTTGACTCTACCGCCATCAGGTAGAGTAGACTAAACAAAAAAACAACCAATAATAAAAACCCAAGTCCAACAAAATGCTATCTACAAAAAACTCCAAATACAACGTGTGTAAATGGAAAGGAAAAAATGGAAAAAGAAATATCGTGTAACAATAACCCCCCCAAAAAGTAAGAGTAGCTATATTAAAATCAGATGAAATAGACTTTACAGCAAAGTTTACTAGAGACCAAGGACATTATACAATTACAAAAGGATCAACCCACCAGAAAGACATAATGATCTACATATGTGCACCAAACAACAGAGCCTCAAAATATGTAGGCAAAACCAGACAGATTGGACAGGAGACAGGTGATCTAAAATTACAGCTGAGAACTTCAACACCCTAACTCTGAAATGGATAACACTACTAGACAGAAAGTCAGCAAGGGTATAGAAGAAGAAACGGCATGTAAACAACATATATGGCTGTAGAGGAGGCCAAGAGCCAGACGACCTCTGAGCAAGGTGATTTGCAGCTGGGGGGCAGACCCTTGGGCAATTCGTCTGCAGGTGCTCCTTGTGGAGAAAGAACCTGAGCCCATGGCAATCCTTAGGCACGTAGTCATTGTCTAATACTCCCCTCACCTGTCTTGTACTGTCTCAATAGAAGGCTACTGCAGAGGTTGCTCGAGGCTACCCTACAATCAAGGTTAGCCTGCCTCCTGCAAGCTTGTACTTCTAATCCACATCACGCCTGGTTCCTTCCTGCAAAGATGGAGACCAGGGGTATAGTGGCTACAACATATGGCACTTTAGCATAATGCACATTTTTTTCAACACCACATGGAGCAATCACTAAAATGTATTATATTGTGGAACTTTAAAAAAATCTTACAAATTTTAAAAAAGTTAATAATAGACAATAAGAAAATTTACAAAAGCTTAAAAATTAAACAATTGACATATAGGTTGAAGAAAAAGTCTCAAAGAAAAATTAAATATAAGTGAGCCAGAGGGAAAATGAAAATAGGGCATTAAAACATGTCAGATACAGTTAAAATTCTACTGAGAGGGAAATTTATAGCACTAATGCTTACATTAGAAAAGAAGAAAGGTGTCAAATCACCAATCTAAATCTCTACATTAAGAAAGTAGGAACAGAGGAGCAAAGTAAACCCAAAGCAAGCAGAAGGAAGAGAAAAATAACAGCAGAGAACAATAACATCAAAAATAGAAAAATAATATAGAAAAATCAGTGAAACAAACAAAAAAAAGGAGACAGAGATGCTTTCAATATGCAAGCACTGAAAGTACCCATCCCTAGCAGATTAACACTGTAAGAAAGGACATGAGAAGTCCTTCAAGAAGAGGAAACATGATACCAGAAGCCAAGGTAGATTTATAGAAAGAAATCAGAAGAAGAAGAAGAAGAAAAGTGAGACCTGTTTCCACTAAAAAATAGAGAAAAGCTAGCCAGGCATTGTGGCAGGCGTCTGTAGTCCCAGCTACTTGGGAGGCTGAGGCAAGGCTTGAGCTTCAGAGCTTGAGGCTGCTGTGATCTATAACACCACTGCACTCTACCCAGGGTACAGGGTGAGACTATCTCAAAAAAAAAAAAAAGAAAGAAATCTTTAAAAGATAGTGGACTGTTTAAACAAAATAATAACAATGTAGTGTGGGTTTTATAACATAATAAAAGAAAAATATATGAAAACCATAGCATAAAGGTTGGGAGGGAGAAATGAGATTTTTCTATTGTAAAATGTCATGTATGAAGAGGCATTATATAAGTTGAAGGCAAACTGTGATATGTTAAAGATGTACACTCTAATCCTAAATAAAGCACTAAAATAACAAAGCAAAGAATTATAGCTAGTTACTCAACAAAGGACATAAAAAAATCATAAGTAATATCTACTTATTCTAAAAGAAAGCTTAAAAATAGGAAAAAGGAAACAAAAAGCAGGAAATACAATGGAAAACAAGTAGCAAGATGTCAGATAGAACTTGTACATATTAATGGTTACATTAAATATAAACAGACTAAATGCCCAAGTAGAATGTTATAGATTGTTAGATTGGATAAAAAAGCAAGATGTAGCTGGGTGTGGTAGCTCACATCTGTAATATGAACATTTTAGGAGGCCAAGGTGGGAGGACTGCTTGAGGCCCAGCCTGGGCAAAAAATTAGCCAGGCATAATGGTACATGCCTATGATCAGGTACTCAGGAGTCTGAGGTGGGAGGATTGCTTGAGTCCAGGAGTCTGAGGCTGCTGTAAGATATGATAACACCACTGCACTCCAGCCCAGAGAACAGAGCAAGACCTTGTTTTTCAAAAAAGCAAGCCCCAATAATAATGCTGCTGACAAAAGTGCACTTTAATTATAAACACAAATGGTTTCAAGTAAAGGCCAGAGGGTCTAGTTTTCTTTCTGCATGAAGTATACAAAAACTTTCAATTTAACAAATATTCTGTTTGATGAACCAAAGAATTGTGAGAATTCATTAAAAACTGCACATGCACAAATAGCATCGTCCTACAACATATCCTGGAATCCCAGCCTTTGGTTGTAAGCAAAATTATAAGTTATATTGATCCTTAGCTTGATTTTATTAGCTTATCCCGCAATAAAATAGTTTTTTCTTTTTTTTTTTTTGCAGTTTTTGGCCAGGGCTGGGTTTGAACACACCACTTCCGGCATATGGAGCTAGCACCCTGCTCCTTTGAGTCACAGGTGCCACCCTAAAATAGTTTTTTAAATAAATATACTTTTGGGGGGTGATGGATATGCTAGTTGATCCTGATTGTCGCGATGGTTTCATGAGTATATAGTAATGATATGTCATGCACTACCTCACTTTCTCATCCCTAGGCCAACACTGACCTCCTTTATGTTACTACATGACAAAAATGTTTGAATCTTCTAGAAATCTATATAAATTGAATGATACAGCTTGTACTATTCTTATTTAGTTTAGCTTCTTTCACACAGCATGTTGTTACTGAGACTCATTTATATTGCAGTGTGTTTTTGTTGTTGGGTGGTATTTCATTGTATGGCTATATTATAGTTCGTTTTGCATTCACCTGTTGCTGGGTTATTGCCAGTTTTCTGCTATTAGAAATAAAAATGCTTTAAATGTTTTTTGTTAAGATAAAAGATACACTGTGATAATTCTAATCAAAAGAAAGCTGGAGAGGCTATATTAATATTACACTAAGTTTCAGAGTAAGGAATATTACGAGGAATGAAGAAAGTCAATTAATAACATAAAATAGTCAATTGAGCAAGAAAACAAACATCATGATGCTAAACATTTTTGCCCCTAATAACAAAACTTCAAAATACATGAAACAAAAGTTGTTAGAAGTGCAAGAAGAAATATACAAATCTAGAATTATAGTCAGAGATTCCAACATTCCTCTCTCAATAATTAATAAAACTAGCAGGCTGGGCATTGTGGCTCACCCCTGTAATCCTCTGGCCTTTACTTTTAACCTATTTCTCAAACTCCTGCTTGAGCCCAGGAGTTCGAGACTGAGAAACAAGAAGGTTTAGCATTACTATGTTTTCTGGTGAATTGACTCCTTTATGCTATGAATTGACTTTCTTCATTCCTTTTGTCATATAGAGCTAGCAACAGGTGGATTGCTTGAGCTCAGGAGTTTGAGACCAGCCTGAGCAAGAGCAAGACCCCTGTCTAAAAACAGAAAAATTAGCCAGGTGTTATGGCAAGCACCTGTAGTCCCACCTACTTGGGAGGCTGGGGCAGGAGAATTGCTCAAAACCAGGAGTTTGAGATTGCTATAAGCTGTGATGCCAAAGCACACAGAGCAAATCAATAAAAATATAAAAGGTTTGAACAATGCTACCAAACAACTTGACCTAATCTACATTTACAGAACATTCTACCCAACAACCACACAATACACAGCCTTTTCAAGTGTGTATAGGATGTTTACTAAGACCATATTCAGGGTCATAAAACAAGTCTCGATAAATTTAATAGAATTCAAGTCATATAGGTATGATTTCTGATACAACAGAATTAAATAAGAGATTAATAACAGTACAATCTCTGGGAATCCTCTAATAGTTATAAACTAAATAATACACTTTTATATAACCTCTGGATCAAAAAACAATAAATTAAAAGGGAAATTAGAAAATATTCTGAAGTGAATGAATACAAAAACACACATATCAAATTTATGGGATGATGATAAAACAGTATTTATGGGAAAATTTATAACATAAATGCCTGAATAAAGATCTCAAATTAATGAACTCAGTGTCCAGATTAAGAAACTATACAATAAAAGTAAATTGGCTCAAATTAAGTGGAAGAAAGGAAATAATAAACATTAGAGCAGAAACCAATGAAAATAGAAAAATGGTAGAGAAAATCAATGAAATTGAAATATGATTTTTGAGATTAAAAAGTGATAAATTTTAATCTCTTTAAACTTTAATCCATAACTTTTTTTCCCTAAACCATTCATGGAAAAATTGAAAAGACACAAATTACCAATATCAGGAATGAAATAAGTGACATCAATACAGATTTGACAGTCCTATAGAAAATAACAAAGGAATGTTACTACAACTTTTACAGATGATAATTTAGATGAGATGAAAAATTTCTCAAAAGACACAAACTACCAAATTTTTTTTTTTTTTTTTAGACAGAGCCTCAAGCTGTCCCCCTGGGTAGAGTGCTGTGGCATTACAGCTCACAGCAACCTCCAACTCCTGGGCTCAAGCGTGTCTCTTGCCTCCGCCTCCCAAGTAGCTGTGACCACAGGCGCCCGCCACAACGCCCGG
>CAUYTI010051314.1:0-11514 GCA_963575145.1 Galago senegalensis
TCTGGCCCAGCCGGCACAGGGAGAGGAGGAATGCTGTCACCCCATAGTGGGCATACCTTTATAATAAACTCTTTCACCAGATCCTGGGGATAAGGCTGCCCTTGTACATTTTTTAAACACCCATAGCTTCAGATGCCCTGTCTTCTTCATCTCTGAAGACAAGTGAAATCAAGGTCGTTTTTATTTCAATGATTTTTTTGTTTAAAAAAAAAGTCAGTTTTATTTCAATGACTCTGTATACTGGAGAGATTGACAAGAGAAAACAAAAATAAAAAAACAGCAACATTCATTCATTTATTTTTGTGAACAGGACTCTAGTTCACCACATTCTGGCATTCAACCAAATGTAAATGTTTACAGTGTGTCTGGCTGGTCCCCAAGTCAGCCTCCTGAGGACTTGTGGTGATCACCTTTGTCCAGTCTCACCCTGGCTCCGTCTCAGCCCTGCGTTCTGGTGTTTATTTCTAGTTTTAAAACCTTTTCTACTCAGATTGTCTTATGTTCTTGCTCCAAGTCTGGCATGCAGGTCTTAATTTATTCTCAGCTAACAAGATAAACTTCTCATCCTCCACCCAAACACTGTACAGTCACAGCACGACACACAAACCAGCCCAGGGAAATATCTCAGAGCACCCCTGTGTGAGGACTCCAACTCTCAGCTTGGCGTGAGTGTGCACAGTTAACTGGGCATGGGGCAGTGAGAACCCCAACTCTTGGCTGGACGTGAGTGTGCACAGTTAACTGGGCGTGGGGCAGTGAGAACCCCAACTCTTGGCTGGACGTGAGTGTGCACAGTTAACTGGGCATGGGGCGGTGAGAACCCCAAGTGTGCACAGCTAACTGGGCATGGGGTGGTGAGAACCCCGAATGTGCACAGTTAACTGGGCGTGGGGCGGTGAGAACCCCGAGTGTGCACAGTTAACTGGGCGCAGGGCCGTGGTGTAATTTTTCTCACATTCTTTACTTTTTCAATATGCTCCTTGACATTCATAGACATTCGTGGATCCTTCACCTTAATGTCCTACCTGACATAAATAAAAGGTAACGCTTTCTTCTCTTTCATAAGGAGAAGGCGTACTTTGAATCATTTTATTATTAGCTATACTGTCATGATTGAGATAAATCTATCAAGACTAACTGATGGGGAATTGTGAGGTAGAATTGTTCCTTGGTATTCTGGGAACTAGACTGTCTTGGCAAGTGAGTATTTTATTACTCTGGGGTTGCAGGAATATTGGTAGTATAGGTCAGCTGTTTTAAGGTCAGCATCTCCTACTGGTCAGTAGCAGGGACCAGCCACACAAACTCCCACCCTCCTAAAAGGAAGACAGGCCTGGGAGTCAGAGACCTGGGCAATGGGACCAGGAATAAATTGCTTCCCTCTCAAGACCCCTGTTTGATCACTTGTAAGTTACGGTGACCAGGTTGGATGATGTCTAAGATTCGGTGTGGGGCCTTCTATGAGCCTGAGGCCAGGCCACGTGCTAATTTCTGTGAGAAGTGGAAACACAAGGCTTCCTTCAGAGGTCATGCTCACAGGTGGTGCGGAGACGGCTCCAGGCTCCACCTGCTACATGAATGAGAACAGAGGCTGGAGGAGACTGGAGAGAGGTACGGAAAGAAGCACCCTCCTCTAGCTCCCGAGAGCACATAGAAGCATATTTACAAGATGCCTCGGATGGCCAGGGCAGAACAGGGCATAGGAACAAGGCCACAGACGCGAGGGGACTGAGCTCTACCTGAGAAACATAGCAGGTTCCGTGCACGTTCCCAGAGGCCTCACTCTGTGTCAGCCAGAGCAATAAGCTAGCAACACTCAAATAGTAGAAGCATAGTACGATTTTAAGGATTTGCCAAGGGAGACAGTGCATGAAGAAACAAAAACCTCCCTCTGTCCCTAACAGCATGGGCATGTAAAGCATTAAATATTTTCTAAACACTCTCCTTATCTTTCAATCAGCATCAACTTACCACCAGGCACTGAGCAGGTGTTAGGGTGCAGATGAGCAGATGTGGGGTGTTGTGGGGATGAGGTCTCAGGATTCCATCAGGGCCCCAGAGGGGGTCTGTACTGACCACAGGGGAAGGTTCTGTCTCACCCCGAGGCCAGCAGGGACCCACTAAAGATTCTGAGCGAAAGTTAGGTTGAGCAAAGTTGCTCAGGCCGTTATCTGAGGGCTGAGTGGGTGGTGGTGGGGAATGGGGCAGAGACAACAGCAACAGTTCAGAGCAAAAGAAATTCAGGGGAGAAAACAAGAGGGCAGTGGACTGAACGTGCTGAGGTCAGACTTATCATCCTGAGAGGAGCTGTGCACACATGGTGGGCACATGAGGCCCACCCCCCAGGCGCCCATGCGAGGGGAGGGTGTCAGAGATGACCTGAGCCCCTAGCGTTCATCCCCACATCCCCAGACTCAGTGTCTTCTGACTGTGCTGGATTTGGCATTTCATTTTTTTTTTTCTTAAAAAAAAAAGCCCTATTTTCAAGTACTCCAAAAATACTATAAATGTGCGTGAAATGGCCACTATACCCCCAGGGAAAGGAGCAAGGCCCAAAGAGACAATGCTGTGTCCTTCCTCCTGACGCGTCTCCCCCAGACGGGATCCCTGAGCATCTCGTTTTCAATCACCTCTGTCCCTGAATGCACACAGTGTGGCCAGGACATCCCCTGGCCCAGCGTGTGGGCAGCACAAAGCCCAGGGCAGCGCCCCTTCCTGCTGTCCTTCCCAGCGGAATGCACTTCAGCCACACAGCCTGGGAGACTGAATTAACACCAATGCATTGACGCTCTGAACCTGTGGGCTTCTTCCGTGAGTACTTGTGTCTCCATTAAGGAAAAAACAAGCTTTAAGGGGCAAAGCTAATAACAACCTCACTTACCTCTCTTTAAAATGCTTTGTACTTTTCTTCTTTTGTAAATAATCAGCTTACTCAATTATCTTCCCTTTATAGGTAGAGTGTTCCTTTCAGGGTAAAACCTAGTCGCAGTCTGCTTTTAAGTTATTAGCTAGATAAAGGTCCTTCCTGAGACCCACCACTAGTAAATGAATGGCCCTGAAAACTCACATGAAAAGCCTCTGACCTTGGAGAGTGTGACGGGCTGTGCTGAATGGTGACTGAGCGTGGGTGGCGCAGCTGACCACCGGCTGTGGACGGCAGCGGGGGCAGTGACGCGCTGTATTCTCCTGGTGCTGTGACTGCTCAGTGAGGAGAATATAATCTCTTTAATAGAAACCAGAAACCAATCCCCAATCAGCAAATAAAGGAACGAAACACGAAGGCATCTCCGTGGGGGTCCTCACTGCTGCCTTCCTTTGCCAAAATCTTAGAGTTGGGCCCCAGACTGCTGGTCTGCAGCAGGAAAGGGAACCATCACGTGTCCTCGATTCTCAGATGCTGTCACCTACAAGATGCCACATCTAGTCATTAATATTCAGGGGGAAAAAAAGCCCATGTTAAAAGCAGCCATCAATTACAGCTGTATTCAGCGTTCCAAAATACTCACAGGTGAAAAATATGCATCTTCGAGTGAAGAAATATGGTGTTTTAATTCAAAGGTCACCATCTATTAATCATTTTAAAGGACTTAAGCAAAACGTGCTCCGTGGAATAAGGTCATTCTGAGCAAGCGATGGCAGGGCCCTGCTGCGGGAAGAATGTCAGTGTTTGCCAGGTAAGCCAGGGGACAAAGGGGTCCAGGGAAGGGACCTGCGGACGGTTCAGTCCCGCCCCTTAAACATATTTAGGTTTGCCTCTGGCTTATAACCTTCTATGGACAACTGTGACTGTAGACATGACAGGCCTGAGACACGACGGGCGTGCACGACTCAGCAGAGACTGGGGACATCGGTCCTGCCCTCGGTTCTGCTCCTGTGTCTGACTCACATGACGTGCTCAGTGGTATTTGTTGAACAAAGACATATTTGCCAAGCAAATGCAAAGTCACGCATTGACATAATCACCAAATCCAGAGATTTGCAGCCCACGTGTTTGAGGGTTTATCCTTCCCCAGCCCAGTCCGGAACCTCAGCTTCCCCACTAGGCAATGAGTTCTCCAGCCCAAGAGCCTTGTGTGCAGTAGACACTGACTCCTGAGTCACCTCAGGGTCCCGCTGGAGCAAAAATCAGAGGGACAGAGGCCGGGCTTCAGTCTTGGACAGTTTTTGAACTTCCTATAAATTCCCATAAAAATAGAGTAGCTCAAACAGCAAATCAGGAAACCCTCAGGCAGCATCTTCAACAAAGCTGGGTAACAAAGGGCTCCCCTGCAGACCAGCCTCAGCAAGGGACCCGGAGTGTGGTGTGTGCTGAGCCACTGGGCCTCCCCCAGGGGTGGCAGCAGGTGGCCAGGGTGGGGGGGGACTGCACCTCCCCATGTGGGAATAGCAGCCCACACCTGGCAGGTGAGTGGGGTGGGACACGCAGGGTGGGTGCCTGTTACTGGGCCTGTTCACCTGTGGTGCTCACCACCTTCTGGAGCAGAATCACACACCAGGGCAGGGGACCTGGGATGGGAGAGATTTGGATCAAAGGGCAGGGGAAGGACCAAAGCAGGCGGCTGGACCTCCCTGGCTCCTGGCCCAAACAAACCAGTGTGTACACGTGCAAGCGTTCTGCACAGATCTGAAGTGTGAACCAGATATTTGATAAGAGAAATTATTCTCAGTCACACCAGGTGTGATCTGACCAAGCGCTGTATGGAAATAGGCAGGGCCATCTGGGATTTGCTGGAAGGTGACTGTGGGCAGAGAAGTGGGGAGAGAACAAAGGCGGTGGGTTGTTCACCCAGCAGCCACTGCTGAGGCTGGTCGCAAGTGCTCGGGGATGCCATTTTCTGTTCCTTTGTATGTGTTTGAAATTTTCCAAACAAAAAGTTTAAAAAGTTAAACTTTGGCCATGCCATTTATTTACCAAGACTGCCTTATTGACTCCCCAAATTCCCCACCTGCTTCTCGCACTGTAGAAAGTCCTGCCCAGCCTCTGCCCCAGCCTCGCTGCAGGCTGCCTCCAGCCTCCCCCAAACCTCCACGGTGCACACACAGGGCCCTGTTTGACTCTCTTCCTTTGCCATGCTGTCCACACGCCTGGGATGACCTTCCAGCCTGAGTCTTCCTCCAAAGTCTGTCTCAGACCACATCTCTGCAGAAGCCCCTCCAAGCCCTAGGCCAGCTGCATCCTCCAGGTCCCCGAGACATAGGACTAGCAGCGCTCTCCACAAGCAGCAGCTGCTCAATTACTGTTTGTTAAACTGAGACAAGTTTTTGTTGGAGTATTTTCCAATTCAGTGTATCTCACCCATTACCCTCTTGAACTATTTAGAGGAGTGTGAGTTGATTAAAAATGCAGGCAAAACAGCAACATTCATACAAAGCTCTAAAAATTTTTATTCCTTTTGATCTAGTAATTCCATGCCTAGGAATCCATTTTAAGAAAATTATCAGGCCAGGTGTGGTGGCTCACACCTTAATCCCAGCACTTTTTGAGACTGAGGAAGGAAGGTCACTTAATCCCAGGAGTTTGAAACCAGCCTGAGCAACATAGCAAGACTCTGTCTCTGCAGAGAAATTGAAACTTTTCCAGATGTGGTGGTGCATGCCTATAATTCTAGATACTCAGGAGGCTGAAGCAGAAGGATCTCTTGAGCCCAGGAGTTCAAGGTTACGGTAAACTATGACCTTATCATTGCCCTCCAGCTTGGGCAACAGAGTGAAACCCTGTCTATAAAAATAATGTTTTTTAACAAAGAAATTACCAGGAACATACAAAAGATTTATATAAAAGATGTTTAATAGTAGAAGCCTCCTAGACTTCAGTCTATAAAAATCATTCATATAATGGAATATCAGGCAATCATTAATAATAATGTCTTTCATTAATAATAATGTCTTAATAGAATATTTAATGGCATGAAGCAAAGTTAATATTTATTACAAGGATTTCTATAAAGCAATAACATTAGACTACGAATCAATATATTTGATACCAACACAACTGAATCATAAAATAATTCAGCTAAAACATACTTGAAGAAAATTTACCTAACTATTCAGAGTTGAATCCTGAGCTTTTAAAAAAAGTTTTCTTTTTTTTTTTAAGTTAACAAATCATATGTATTTAGAGCAAAACAATCAAGGTGAAGGTACTGACAATCCCATACACCCTTTGTCCCCACACCATGTGTTCTGTGTCCAGCACCCCCCACTGGAGTGGCTGGTGAACAAGTATTGACCCCCATGATTAACCAAGGTCCATAGTTTACATCATGGCCCATTCTTTGTGTTGTACAAGCCCATGGAGGTTGACACGTATGTGATGTCACATACCCACCATCACAGTGTCCTGCGGGCTAATGTCTCTCCCTGGAGACCCCGTGCTCCTCCCACACCACCCCATGTGTATACACACGAACCTCCCATCTTTGTACAGTCTCCATAGCAGTGCCTTCTGTGGAATGTCGTATTGCTGGCATCACTTGACGTGTAGCCTTCTTATCCTGGCGTCCTCCACTTAGCAGTGTGCTCAGTGATCCCCTTGTCTTTCTGGGGCTTGCCAGCTCCTTTCACGTATTGCTGGATAATATCACAGTGTACAGGTGGACTGTAGTTTGTTCATCAATTCGCCCAGCTAAGGATATTTCTTCTCTCAATTTTTTTGCTCTAGCTTTTGGGTAATTATGAGTAAAGATGCTCTGAGCACCGCCATACAGGTTCTCGTGTGGCTATAATTTTTCAGCTCATTTGGTAAAATACCAAGGCCCAGACAGCAAGAGTGTGTTTACTTTAGTAAAATGCTACTAAACTGTCTTCCAGAGGGCCTGTGCCGTTCTGCATCCTCACAGCAAAGACTGAGCGTCCCTGTTGCCCTGCCTCCTCCTCAGCATTGGATGCTGTCAGTGTTTGGGGACTTTTGTCATTCTAACAGACGTGTGTGGTAGGACCATTGTTTTAACTCGAAGTTCTCTGTGGCATATGACGCTGAGTATCTGGTCATACGCTTGTCACCCATATATCGTCTCTGATGAGGTGTCCATTCAGATCTTCTGTTCATTTTGTAATTGGGTTGTTTTCTTGTTGTTGGGTTTTAAGTACTTCATATATTTTTGACACAAGTCCAAAAAGACATTGTAAGATATGTCTTTGGCAGATTTCTTCTACTCTGAGCAGAAGTTTAAATTTTAATATTTTTTTCTTTTATGGATGATGTTAATACTATTATACCTAATATTATGGCTAAAAGTCATCAATGTGAATGTTTCCACCTAGATTTTCTCCTATATTATTTTCTAAAAGTTGTGGTCCTTTTGCAGTTTACTTTTAGGGCTATGATGCATTGAGAGTTGATTTTCAAGGGTGTAATTCTGCATACCCTCTCTGTAATTCTGTGTACCCTCTCTGTAATTCTGCGTACCCTCTCTGTAATTCTGTGTACCCTTTCTGTGTGAGGGTATAAATTCTGTGTCTACATTTCTCCATTTACTTTCTGCATGTAGATCTCTATCTTCCTCAGCACCATTTGTTGATAAGAGTAACAACCACTTGTTGAGAAGATTTGTCGATTGTTTATCAATTGAATTTTTACCATTAATTTTTTTTCTCCTTTGTAAAAATCAGTTGACTTTACTATACATGTATGGATGTATTTCTGGACTTTCTATTCTGTTCCATTAATCTATTTGTCTGTTCATTTGCAAAACTGCATTGTCTTCATTGAGGAGCTTTATAGTTAGACTTGACATCAGGAAGTTTCAGTCTTCCAGCTTGTTCCTCTGTACTGTGGAGTTGGCTAGTCCAAGGCTTTTGCCTGTTATACAAATTTTAAAACCAAGTTGTGGATATCCACAAAGTTACTTGCTAGGATTTTGATTGGGATTGAGTTGAATTTGTAGCTCCAACCAGGGAAAACCAATATCTTGACAATGTTGAGTGTTCCTATACATTAACACAAATTTCTTCACTTATTTAGCCCTTATTTGACTTCTTTCATCAGAATTTCGTAGCTTGCTGCCAATAGATACTGACATATTTTGTTAGGTTTATGCACAGGTGTTTCCCTTTTTGCCATTAATGTAAATAGTGCTTTTAATTTAAAATTGTAATTTTTTATTGATGATGTATAAGAGCTTTAGACTGAGTGTTTGTGTCTTTGTCCCAGAAATGCATATATTGAAACTTGGATTCCCAATATGAGGGTATTTGGAGGTGGAGCCTTGGGAGAGGCTGAAGCCATGAGGGCAGAGCCTTCATGAATGAGACTTTTGCCTTTATCAAAGAGGAACTAGAGAGCTCCCTTGTTCCACCCACCATGTGAGGACACACAAGACGATGGCCATTTATGATCTGGGGAATTGTTTCTCACAAGACATCAAATATGCTAATGCCTGTGCCTGGACTTCTCAGGCTCCACATGATAATAAATAAATATATATTTATAAGCCATCCAGTTGACGGTAATTTGCTATAGTAGCCCAGAAGGACTAAAATAATTAGCAAGCAATCAACTTTTGTATATTAACCTCATATCCAGCAACCTTGCCCTAAGTGAAAGTGCAGGCCCAGGAGGGAACATACTTTCCCTTTCAATTAAATTTTTTGGTTGCCTACTGTTTACTTGTGTGTCGACCTGTTCAAATGGTCTTCCATTCCTATATTGCTGTGACTGTAGTATTCCCTATCCCAATACTAGCCTGGTATTGAAAGGTTCCAAAAAGTTACCTGCTAAGTTGCTATTAAATGATTATCTAATAATACGATCAGATGTACTCTATCCCTTACAAAGCTGTCATGTGTCTATTACCGGGCCTCACAGCACTACAATATCAGAACCAGGAATGTCATAAATTTTGAAGATTTCTAAGACACCAAGGCTGGAGGTGAGGGGCTTGCCGAAGGTCACTAACTCCTAACAGTGGCCTAGACTTTGGGGCTCCTCTGTGCAAACAGAGGGAGAAGCTGCATAATCCAAGTCAGGTTCATGCCGGGCTTCATCCGAGATGTTTATCCCTGACAGCACCACATGGGCCTCTGCTACACGTTTCCACCTCTCCAATGTGACCCAATTTGGGGCATTCAACAGAGAATCAGGGCAGTCTGTTTCTCCCACTGTGACACATTTTTGGGGTCAGAGAAGTAGAGAAGTCATTTAGTGTTGCTAAATATCCAGATGGCACCATATAACTAATCACCAACCATTTCTATTTTAAACTTGGGCAAGATATCTTGGCAAAGTACCATGAGTCCTATTGGCAGACAAAGTAATTTATTCCTTGCTATATCAACATTACTCTTTTGTTATTAAAATTCTTATTTTTACTCCAGGAAATGGATAAGTTATTAAAAGCCACTTGTCTATTTCCCACTTACTCTGGGCACACGTTTCCCCAGGGGCCAGGCCAGGCAGGGCCAGCTCCTCACCTCAGCATGGCAGATACAATGCCTACAGCCATAATTCTTGTTAAATCAGAAAATTCAAAAATGAACCTTTAGTTTGGAGAAACGTTTAATGTATAATACGAATGTGTTCATCTTTATGCCAATAAGGTCATAAAATACAATTTTGACTACTGTTATTTTTATTGAAAGTCCTACTACATCCTTGAAGACAGCATCTCTCTGGTCTCTGATGCTTCTGTGGCTAACTAGAGGGCTTCCTACATCCCACAGTGCCCAGCCGTGATGGACAGCATGCCCCTTCTCAACCCTAGCCTTGGAGAGGGCTCTGTTTCCCTGGTCCTGCCCTCTCCATTGCCATGTGAACGGTAACCTGTGAATATTTCACTGCGTGTGGCCCTGGCCATGTGCGAAATCCTGTCCTGTTCCTGCTCTTCAGTATCAACCGTGGGTTGGCTGCAGGTGGGAGAGAAAAGGGACTGGAGATCCTGATCTAAGGAGATGATTGTTTCCAAGTTTCTGTGCGACTTTCTATGGAGACCTTTGAAGTCAGAACTGAGATCGTCTGTGGTGCTACTGGGAAGGTGAGTGTGAGCACAGAGGCAGCCTCACATGATGACGCAGCAGGTGAAGACAAGAGTTCAAGTTATACCTTTGCGATTAGACATTCATTCCAGGGGCACAGACAATCAGGCATTTGATGATCCAAGGGGAAAATAATGAAGAGAGATCAGGGAACAGTAGCACTTGTTCCCTTTGGGACCTGGAATGCAGCTCCAGCTGCCTGGGAAGGGCCCAGATTTTGCTGTACTTTGATGGCCTGTCTGCAACTCAGGAGTCAAAATTCTACAGCAAGGCCTAAGTCCTGATGCTACAGACTGCATCAGGTTAATCCAGGAGTCCCCCAAACTTCTCATGATACCCAGAGTCACCACCCCACACTGGCTATGGGACCCCCCACCTCATACCCAGCCCCCCAAACTATCAACAGCTCTGTGCACACTCAGTCAGAAGAAGCCAAAACAAAGTGCTAAAGGCCCACATGTGTGCACATGTGTGTGCCTGTGTATGTGGGTGTGCACACGTGTGTGCCTGTGCCTGTGGTTATGGGTGTGCACACGTGTGCGCCTGTGCATGTGGGTGTGCACACATGTGTGGGTGTGCACATGTGTGTGCCTGTGTATGTGGGTGTACACATGTGTGTGCCTGTGCCTGTGGCTATGGGTGTGCACACGTGTGCGCCTGTGCATGTGGGTGTGCACATGTGTGTGCCTGTGTATGTGGGTGTGCACACGTGTGTGCCTGTGCGTGTGGGTGTGCACACATGTGTGCCTGTGGGTGTGGGTGTGCACATGTGTGTGCCTCTGTGTGGGGGTGTACACACATGTGTGCCTGTGGGTGTGCACATGCGTGTGCCTGTGTGTGGGTGT
This sequence comes from Galago senegalensis, assembly GCA_963575145.1. NCBI lineage: Eukaryota > Metazoa > Chordata > Mammalia > Primates > Galagidae > Galago > Galago senegalensis. The sequence goes on from CAUYTI010051314.1 coordinate 10,818, forward strand.
GCACACGTGTGCGCCTGTGCATGTGGGTGTGCACACGTGTGTGCCTGTGGGTGTGGGTGTGCACATGTGTGTGCCTCTGTGTGGGGGTGTGCACACATGTGTGCCCGTGGGTGTGCACATGTGTGTGCCTGTGCATGTGGGTGTGCACACGGGTGTGCCTGTGCATTTGGTTATGCATGTATTCATTTTCACACTGACACTAAAAGCTCAGTATTCTGGCTGTGCTTAACCCTGTGTGCACCACCACTCTGTGGCCCACATTCCGATAGGATCTGAGCCCAGACTGCCGCCACAGGCACAGGCCTCCTGCTGCAGCTCTGGCCCCATCTCCCATGCCCATTGCTGCAGCTCTGGCCCCATCTCCCATGCCCATTGCCAGGCGGTTCGCTGGCTGGGGTCATGAGCATTTTTGCCTTCCTTGGCCCTTTCCTCCACAAAAGGCTTGCAACTATATTTTATGACTTCATTGTTATTTATACACACATAATATAATGAATATATTATTGTCGGTTAAAATATTCAAACTAAAATTTCATTTATAAACTTCTACACCTGGAAACAAGCACGGTAGAGATCACTAATCATCAATATAAAGACAGCAGCAGCTGCCTCGCAGGGGAGCCTGACACTAACCACCTCCAGGTCAGGGAAACAGAAATACCAGACATCAGTGCTGTGCAGATCTGTGTGGACCCAG